>CM022706.1:40436866-40599366 GCA_012295165.1 Asparagus setaceus | reverse complement strand
ATAAGGTTAATGTGTGAATCCTATATTTCGTCTAATGAAACTAAATTAATTGTTGGATATCTTGTCCCCAAAGATACTGTTTTGATGATAACAATTTATATTATGTGTGTTATATATATATACACTAACTTGTCAATGTAGATATCAAACATGAATAAGATATTTGGACACGTGCAAGATGAGTTCAAGGCAAAGTATTGAAGATAAGAGCTTTATGTAATTTTTATTTATATCTTCTTTACTTAGAAATTTTGGACAAGCCTTGATCACTCACACACACACACACATTTAGAACACACTAACACATGCTTAGTGTGTTGGTTAACAATAGAAATCCCTATGTTAACCATTAGAGTTAATAGTGAATTTACAAGTCTAAATATATTGCATTCATATCATTTTCATCTCTTAATAGTCGACTAATATAAAGTGTAGTCGACTACTATGACTATTAGTCGACTACATAGACAGTTCTCTGACTATTCAGTTTTTGAATTTGTGACTGTTTTTAGCCGTTTATATCCGTTTCTTTGGCTAAAAAAAATATCTTTTCAAAGGGATATAAATAGGTTACAAGTTTAGAAATTTATATTATCATTCCCTATCCACAAGTTTCAACTTTTGAACATTCTTAAGAGAGAAAGTTGAGTTTGATTTAGCCTTTGAGATTAATCCTACATACAAATCACTTGGACATTTTCTAGAGATTAAAAAGATTCCTAAGCCACTGCTACACATCACAATACATCAAGGCTTGTAGGAATTGTTGTTGTTGATTCAAGAAAAAGTTACTCTCGGGTTTTTGAGAGGTGTGTAGGGTCGAAAAAGTTTATTGATTGAATGAATGTGTTACAATCAAATTCTCTCGATTACAGAGGAAGAGAAGATTGATTTGACTTCTCTTTTGTATGGGTTCTTGGTGGCGATAGGATGCTTCACTCAATGCTCAAGTCGAGATTGCTTCCCGTTGACGATCAGATCAAAGCTGCAAACGATCTAGAGGTTGCTGATGAGGTTTCCGATCTCTCTCCTGCGCAAGTGTCTAAATCTCCAAGTCTCCAAACTTCCCCCCTTTTGCAATAGTCGCTCAAGACTATTTATATGATTAAGCACACGCGGTATTTGCTTGGCGAACCTCGGTGAGTGAAGGGCTTATTTGCTTGGCGAACCTCGGTGAGTGAAGGGCTTATTTGCTTGGCGAACCTCGGTGAGTGAAGGGCTTATTTGCTTGGCGAACCTCGGTGAGTGAAGGGCTTATTTGCTTGGCGAACCTCGGTGAGTGAAGGGCTTATTTGCTTGGCGAACCTCGGTGAGTGAAGGGCTTATTTGCTTGGCGAACCTCGGTGAGTGAAGGGCTTATTTGCTTGGCGAACCTCGGTGAGTGAAGGGCTTATTTGCTTGGCGAACCTCGGTGAGTGAAGGGCTTATTTGCTTGGCGAACCTCGGTGAGTGAAGGGCTTATTTGCTTGGCGAACCTCGGTGAGTGAAGGGCTTATTTGCTTGGCGAACCTCGGTGAGTGAAGGGCTTATTTGCTTGGCGAACCTCGGTGAGTGAAGGGCTTATTTGCTTGGCGAACCTCGGTGAGTGAAGGGCTTATTTGCTTGGCGAACCTCGGTGAGTGAAGGGCTTATTTGCTTGGCGAACCTCGGTGAGTGAAGGGCTTATTTGCTTGGCGAACCTCGGTGAGTGAAGGGCTTATTTGCTTGGCGAACCTCGGTGAGTGAAGGGCTTATTTGCTTGGCGAACCTCGGTGAGTGAAGGGCTTATTTGCTTGGCGAACCTCGGTGAGTGAAGGGCTTATTTGCTTGGCGAACCTCGGTGAGTGAAGGGCTTATTTGCTTGGCGAACCTCGGTGAGTGAAGGGCTTATTTGCTTGGCGAACCTCGGTGAGTGAAGGGCTTATTTGCTTGGCGAACCTCGGTGAGTGAAGGGCTTATTTGCTTGGCGAACCTCGGTGAGTGAAGGGCTTATTTGCTTGGCGAACCTCGGTGAGTGAAGGGCTTATTTGCTTGGCGAACCTCGGTGAGTGAAGGGCTTATTTGCTTGGCGAACCTCGGTGAGTGAAGGGCTTATTTGCTTGGCGAACCTCGGTGAGTGAAGGGCTTATTTGCTTGGCGAACCTCGGTGAGTGAAGGGCTTATTTGCTTGGCGAACCTCGGTGAGTGAAGGGCTTATTTGCTTGGCGAACCTCGGTGAGTGAAGGGCTTATTTGCTTGGCGAACCTCGGTGAGTGAAGGGCTTATTTGCTTGGCGAACCTCGGTGAGTGAAGGGCTTATTTGCTTGGCGAACCTCGGTGAGTGAAGGGCTTATTTGCTTGGCGAACCTCGGTGAGTGAAGGGCTTATTTGCTTGGCGAACCTCGGTGAGTGAAGGGCTTATTTGCTTGGCGAACCTCGGTGAGTGAAGGGCTTATTTGCTTGGCGAACCTCGGTGAGTGAAGGGCTTATTTGCTTGGCGAACCTCGGTTGAATCGTTTATGCATTTTGGTGAGATGACAAGCTTCGGGTGGCGAACCTCGGTGAGTGAAGGGCTTATTTGCTTGGCGAACCTCGGTGAGTGAAGGGCTTATTTGCTTGGCGAACCTCGGTGAGTGAAGGGCTTATTTGCTTGGCGAACCTCGGTGAGTGAAGGGCTTATTTGCTTGGCGAACCTCGGTGAGTGAAGGGCTTATTTGCTTGGCGAACCTCGGTGAGTGAAGGGCTTATTTGCTTGGCGAACCTCGGTGAGTGAAGGGCTTATTTGCTTGGCGAACCTCGGTGAGTGAAGGGCTTATTTGCTTGGCGAACCTCGGTGAGTGAAGGGCTTATTTGCTTGGCGAACCTCGATCTCAAGCTCGCAACTAGTAAGCTTATAACCCTTGTCTTCAGGCTTACATGGATTTTTTTGACTGTCTACATTGGCGAGCCTCGTCAAACTTTGATGCTGTAGGCGAGCCTCGTCAAACTTTGATGTTGTCGGCGAGCCTCGTTAAACTTTGATGTTGTGGGCGAGCCTCGTCAAACTTTGATGCTGTAGGCGAGCCTCGTCAAACTTTGATGTTGTAGGCGAGCTTCAGAACATGCTACGAAGAACAGGTCGTAACTTTCAAACCGTAAGTCGGAATTGGACGAATTATATATGAAAATCGACTATCTCGACGAGACGGAGCCAACCAAATTGACCCGCAGGGTTCGGTTTGCTCAGTCATTTTGCCAAATTCCTTCCGGTTTGGGAGATATCGACACTTTTGTCTATTTTGTAAAGTCAAGCATTCAGGTGAACTTAACCTTTAGGCGGGCCTGTCTTTCCTCAGGTGGGCCTGACTCAACTCAGATGGACCCTTAAGCTCTTTTGCTCATTCCGAGTTGCTGTGCAGGGATTAAGGCAATTTTTATTGCCTACAAAACCCCCTCCAAAGTTTTCAGACCTGAATGTGGTTGAATGGAGTCTGGAACACTTTGGATATGAAGACTTGCAACATGGCCGCCGTGCAGACGGAGCGAGGAACCTTCTAACGAACTCGGTAAAGTTGAATTCTTCACTCGCAGCTAATGATCGCCCTCTAGGATTTTTAGCAAACCCCCAGCTATCAACGGACTTGGTATGTCTTTACCAACTGCCGTTTGAGTTGGACTAGCCATACTTTTCCCCTCAGTATGGTGAGTTTTCGAGGAGTTTCTTTTAGGCTTAGTGCTAAAATCTCCCCTCTATCCTTAGCCGTTCAAGGCGTTGGATTAAAAGATAGGGGCAAATCGCCTGGTAGGCCATTATTAGGAATAAAATCATGTGGGGATGATCGAATCGTTCAGTGACATAAAAGTATAACGATCGTGATCAAAAAGCAATCAAGTTGTTCAGTGACGTGAGAGTATAACAACAGTGATTACGAACAAAATCATTTAGAGGAATGACCATGTGGGAGTAGTCAAGTCGTTCAGTGACATGGGAGTATAACGACTATGGTTGAAATAGAGGCACATCGCATGGTAGGCTACTATTCGGTAAGGGGGTTGATAGGGGCACATCACCTGGTAGGCCCCTGTCTAAAACAAAGTCATTAGGGTACATGACAATATGGAAGTGATCAGATCGTTCAGTGACATAAAAGTATGACGACATTTGATCAAAAACATTAAGTTGTTCAGTGACATAGAAGTATAACAACTGTGATAGGGTAGTAGATATTGTTTGTGGTAATTTGACAAACTGGCACAACACTTGGTAGGCCACTACCAAATGACAATGTGGAATTGATCAAATCGTTCAGTGACACGGAAGTATGACGACATATGACCAAGAAGAATCTAGTTGTTCAGTAACTCGGAAGTATAACAACTGTGATGGGAATAGGGGTATAACGACTTGATTGGACAACGTCATTTGCGGAATGACGGTCGCGGACTATCGAGGTGATTGTTAGCGTGGCGGTTATGTGGGCCCGCCATCTGTTGAGGAGGATTGGCGAAGGAATTTGGAGAAATTAGTTATCGGATGTATTTGTTAACATGATAACTTAGTGGGAGTTTGAAAGAAGACTACGGGTAGTACTTCTTTAAGAATTTGCCATCGACGCCGGTCCTCCCACATTGATGCATGTAAGCATCAACGATCATTTTGGCCGATTGTAGCCAAGTCTTGTGATCGGTCCTGTAGGCATAAAAATTGCTTATCGGTACCGAGCGAAACTTCGTGGCGATGGGTTGACAACCGACGATCCATTCGACAAACCGGCGTCGCAAAATGCATCCATGGCGCAGCGGCGTAGAAGCGGTCGGCGAGCACATGAAGTGAGTCGGCAAGGCGTACGAGCCAATGAAGCGGCGTGCGAGTTGATTAAACTCAAGCGTCGATGAGGCGGAATCAACCATACATAGTCCGTCGATGCAAGCGAAGCTGTTTGAGCTCGAAAGTTGATCGGCACGGACTCAAACACAGCGGCAACATCAGGGCAAAACCAAGCCGGAAGACCAAAAGAATCGGCGGAGAAAGCGGCAAAAGCGGCGAAGCGCCCAAGGCCAGCGGCCAAACCCGGACTTGGCAGGAGGTGCCTGCACAGTGGTAGAGGCTCGACCACTTTGGTAGAGCCACCTCGAACCAGCAGTGCAAACGAAGGCAGCCGAGTCTTCGACAGTGGCCGAGAACCACCAGGTGGCGGGCACCCCCTTCATTGTATAAATAGGGGTGTCATCTTCAAGGGGTCGGATTGGAAGGTCTTGGATTTGGGGAATTTCAAGGCTTGGGAGGCTTGGATTTTGGTGATTTGGAAGAGCTCGGACTTGAAGAATTCTTGCGAGATCTGGTAATGGTATACGGTTCCGAGCACCGTGAGCTCAAGTCGATCGGCGTCGGATCTATAAGCAAAAGGTAACAATTGGTCGAACTCTGAGATACCCTCTAGATTAAGCTTGTCTTAATCTCGGGGATAGCGTGATTTCTCCTAGTAGATCTCACCGCTCGGTGATCCTCTCCTTCGTGAGTGTGATCCCCTCGGTAACCGTTTCCTTAGTGAAGCGAGCCCCTTTACATCTGTAGTTCGAACCGGGTCTCTACGGATCGAATTGCGGTGGTCCACGGACACAAAAGTCCCGACACGGGCAAAGAACCCATAGCGAGGACCTCGACATATGAGAGATCCTCGTGTTTGTTTAGGAAGAAGTCGCAATCTTTTTGATTTTCATTATGCGCCTTAAAATAAAAGGCAATTTCTTTTGAATTTTGTTGTAGGCAAAAGAAGCTGTAAACAAATTCAAATCAATGACAATCATCCGACTTTTACGCGAACAAAATGCGACCCGAGTGGAACCCGGCCGACCTCGGTCGGAGTCGTCGTCATAACAGCGGATCCCTATCCGGTGGAAGAAGAGGTCGAGTTCGAGTTCGACCGAGGAGAAGTTCGAGGAGTACTGTCCTCACCCTCCTCGAGATCAGTTCCCCGCCGCTCCAAGAAGGTCTCGGCGCAAGGAGAACCCGATGGGCCTCCGATGTAGAGCCCGGGGCGGCCAGTCAACCAGCGCATGAAATCTACCGGCGCTGAAGTCGGATGGTGCCGAGATGAACATGGAAGCGATCTTGGCGCTCTCAGCGAGCTTCGCCAAAGGCGACGACAAAGCATGGCGCGCAAGCTTGCCAAGGCCATGCAATCCGTAGATGGGGTCCGCTACGAAGCGGATCTAAGATCTAGGCTTACTCAGAGGCTTCAGCCTCAAGTGATCGACGGTTTACCCAAGCCGTCAACCAACGAGTGGGTCCGTGTCAAACGGAACCGCTCCACCTCGGGCGCATCCGGGCCGGCGCTCCTGGCAAGCCGCGAGCTTTGGTGCAACAGGCTCGTGAGTTAAAGAAGGAAGTGGCAAAGAAGCCACCAACGTACCACCAGGTTTGGCGGCCCAAGTCTAATGGTGCCCCAACCTCAGTCTCGGCGCTTAAGCCGAAGGATACAGGCGTTGCAAATCCAACGCCAAAGCCCAAGACTGACAACGCCTCAAAGACAAAGGCGTCTGCATCTGAATCAGTGGTGAAGCCAACTTCCTCACCACTACCAAACCGACTATCAAGGATCCTCCTGGGCCTCGGAGAGAAATCACGGGTCACTCCTCATGCAGGAGGTCGCACCCGTTCCAACAAGGACAAGAAGATTCCTATAGCCTCCTATCGGTTGAAAATCGAAGTCCAGAGCTGCGAACCGCACTCACATCGGCGAAAGTCTAGGCGAGTCACTTCGGAAGTTCGATGGGTTGATCCGTCCTCGGAAGGAGGCGTTTTCATCGATGAGGAGGGCGTTATACGAAAGATCGCCGACATCGGCGGGTTGCTCCGGTACACACGCCGATGGTACGTACTACCGTGCAAGAGTGCGAAAATCTCGAAGGATTCCCCAAATTAGCTGATCATGCTTGTGCTCCAAGCTCATTAAGGCGATGCTCGGAGTGCAATTGCCATCAAGCTCGAAAGGGTGTCGGTCTTCCGAGACTCACCGCGGAGATCGAGACCTAGGACAAGGCGATTCATAAAGGGCGATCTCGAGAGGGTGAGTTGCCGAGGTCACTAATAATATGACCAGCAAAGAATCATCGTCACGGGCTATTCCCGGCGCATCATAGCGGCTAACTTCGTTTGCGGTCGGGACTATCCGGCGGTCGAATCGATAAGCGAAGGGGTTACCGCGGAGGATGATCGTCGGATATTGGCTCCGCAATCGCGTCGATCATCTTGTATCTAGCGAAGGAGCCCCAAGCTGCATGATCGATGCAGATCAAGTGGCCAAAATGCTAGGCGAAGCGTTGAATAAACAACGGGAAAACTTCAAGTTAGAAATGGAGTTGGCCATGCGGGCGATGAGAGAAATGCGACCAACAGATCAAGCCACGACAAAACATCAAGGTGAATCAGTCGGTAGCGTCAGCGTCGATGAAGATGATAGCGATTGGATCGGGAGGAAGCACGAAGATGATAACCCCACGAACCCGCAGCGGCTGGCATTTGCTCGAGCGAAGATCAAAGACTTGGAGAGCAAAATCAACTCATTGATTTCCGCTCAAGAAGTAAAGAAGGCGGGTATTCCTTGCCCATACAGGAGTGGGAATCAATCCGTACCGTCAAAGTTTAACTTAATAAACTTCACACCATTTGTGGGAAGGGTTCCCGACACGGCCTTGATTTATTTCAAGTCACACCTCGGAGTTATTTACGGCGAACCCACGATGGTTCGGTCATTCGTCGGCACCGCCGTGGGAGCGCCGAATGGTACCGCCGTCTCAAGCGGGGAGCATTCACGGTGGGGCGACATGGAGTCTAGCTTCCTTACCAATTTCTTTGATGGCGATACCGAGGTATCGTCGGGGCGTTACTTTCGGCGAAGCGAAAAGCGGAGAAACCGTGGACATCTTTGTTAAGCGATTCGGAACAAGGCAATGAGCTGCGGGATCAATATGAGAGGAGTTCATCCTCAAACACCCCACGACAACTTATCAATAGATGTGCTTGAAGCAATGGGTACAGCACCATCGATAGCGATGGAAGGACTTGAAGGTTCGTGGAAACAAGCGAGATTCCTCAAAAGGAAAAAGCGAGAGAGGGTCGGTAGACAGGCTTCCGGCGTAACTTTGTCCCAGCGGCAAAGGGAAAGAAACCAAGGCGGTTGCGAACAAACGTTCAACTCAACCCGGCGCGGCGGCGGCAACAACGGCGGGCGCCGCAGCGAGCCTGATCAACGTGGCAGCACGGGCCACAAAAGCGAAGGCCTTAGAGATTCCGAAGTCCTATTCTTTTAGGGACGGCGAGATTCCGGTCTTTTCAAATATCTTGTGGAAAATAACAAGATCAAGCTCCCTCCGATCGAGAATCAAGAGGAGGCGATGAACACGAATGACCCAAGATCTGCGCATACCATAGGCGGTTCATCACCCACTAAATCTGTTTGACCTTAAGGACAAAATCGGGCTTTAATTGATGTAGGGGTCATTACTATGAAGCCGTCAAAGAAAGAAGGTCGGGCGAATCACGGTATCCATAAGTTTGGTCGGTGCCGTTGACATGGTTTGAACTGAACCGGTGGTCAAAGTTGCGGTGAAGGCGGTGAATGATGACCCGCACAAACAGCGCCGAAAGGACTTGTATCATATCTGACCCGAATGGCGAAGTCTTGTGTCCTGATTCTTGGAAGATGAGCAATGGGTAGCCTCTTCTTGAAGAAAAAGCGAGCGAAGGAAAGGCATGCCATGCTACTTCCGCAGTGCGGAGGAGGCGATGAGCAGTGGTAACATTCCGGTGTCCAGAAGGAACACGAAGCTCCGCCACGGGGTGGACGCAGTACAAGTACAAGTACAGAAATCCCGACCCTAATGCCAAGGCGGCTCGAGCTGGGGGTACCAACAAATCCCCTCACTCGCCGCGGAGAAAGCACAACGGCGGTGGTACCAAAGAATACTGACAAAGCGGCCGCATGAAGTTCAACTCGAAGCGGTCGATTGATCGCCCGATTGGAAGAGATAAACCGGAACCGAACTCTCCATACGCTTTGATGTCATGGCCCAATTAGCCAATATCCCGCAAGGATCACTCTCTATGAGCTGCTGCGCTTATCAAAGAGGCGAGAGAAGCTCTTCAAGAAGCCCTCGCCGATTGAAGTCTTCCTCACCCGATTAGGCGAGTCGGAAGAGTCGGCCCGACAATCTAACCTTGCGACTAAACACTTCCCACATCCGTTTACAAAGGAGGATATGCGGGCGAGGAATTCAAACACGATAGGCGCTATACTTCAGGGTATATTGGCTCTAGTGAAGTTAGCAGGATCCAAGTCGATCCGGGTTCATTTAATGAGCATCATGCCCTAGCCTCATGTATCATCACGGGAATTCTGCCCGACAAACTAGCATCAGCGGCACAATGATCTACGGGTTTAACACCAGTGGGTCCGCCCACTTGGTAAAATCGGATTAAGTGCCAAATGGGAACTAAAGTCGAAGTCACTGCTATGTGATTGGCGAGACTTCCTATAACTTATTGTTGGAGTGGACCTTGGATCCACAATAGCGTTATAGTCCGTCTACTCTTCATCGGTGTCTCAAATATGTAGACACGAATAATGAGTCAAGGCGGTGGTGCGGACAAACAACCGTTTAAGGGGATGGAGAATTATTTCAGCGATTCTCTCCTCTACGGTAATGAGTCGGCGAATCATCGGCCCAAAGATGCGGACAGCGGTGAAGAAGGCGTCACGAAGCGGGCTTGGTTATAGTGGAGGTTTTGTTTTAAATGACATTGTACCCTTGTAATCAATCTTGGCGATGAAGAATCGTCGGATGAACATTGTAATTGGCAAATTGCCGATGAATCAATAAATGGCGATTTAGAGTATCCTTTATCTTTGAATGATGATCGAGTTGCACACCGCCAACTTCGATCATCTTACTTCACACAAAAGCGTTCGGGATTCCTTTGGGACAACACTTGTCATCCCACGAAGATCAAGTAGTGAAAAAGACTTGGTTTACGGAAAAGGAGATCACGGTTCCAGCGAATCGTTTCTTTGAAGAAGGTGAAGATGACAATGGGCCTATCCTCCATACATTGGATATAGTCGAAACAGGGTATCATGAAAAGATGGGGGTATGACTTGACACGAGGGAAGGTCTATGTTTGGACGAGGCCCTCGAACCCCTCCTAAGCGGCATATGTCCCAAGAGGAAAGCGGATAATTACTATGCATTTAGAAGGGATTGGGATCTGAATCCTCCTCGAGAAGATGAATGCTGCGTGGTGATTGATAATAATCCACCGGTGAGAGCGGACATTCGTCGACTCTTGACTTGGGATTACGACACCGCCTCGGAGAAGCTTTCAAGGCTCGATGTCGAATATGGCCACGATCGATCCTGCTACTATTGAGGGTGATGAAGATATGCCAACATGGGAAGACCCATGGATCCATCAACTCGAAGCGGTTTGGGGATAGGTTGAACAAAGAACCCCCACTAAGGATGAGGTAGTCGAGGTTAATATGGGTGATGAAGAGCATCCCAAACTCATAAACATCAGCAATACTCTCCCTTGGAAGAAAGGAAGAGTTGATTGCCCTAATCGGGGAGTATATCGATGTATTAGCACGGAGTTACGAGGACATGCGAGGACTTCGACCCTAATGTGGCAACACATCGCCTCAACATCAAGGCGGATGTCAAACTGTCAAGCAACGGCAAAGGCGGTTTAGTCCACAAATATTGGAGGCAATTGTTGTGAAGTGAAGAAACTCATAGAATCGGGATTCATCGAGGAAATTCAACATCCGGTTGGGTGGCGAATATAGTCGGTCATGAAGAAGAATGGTTCGATTAGGATGTAGCATTCTGAGACCTAAGCGTTGCTTGCCCAAAGGATGATTTCCCTCTGCCAGAGCGTCATAGTTGACAATACATGTGGATTTGAGAGGATGTCCTTTATGGATGGCTTTTGAGGTATAATCAGATCAAGATGTACCCGATGGCGTAAACACCACCGTTGAAGCATATCGGCATATATTGCTACGGTCATGCCGTTCGGCCTCAAAATGCGGTAACATACCGAGAGCAATGGCGGAAATTTTCGGGACCATCTCGGGAAAGCGGTCGAATGCTACGTCGGCGACTTGGTGGTGGCGTGACAAAGGAGATCACATCAAAAATCTTAGAGCGGTATTGAACTCATGCGAACTCATCGACTAAAGATGAATCTGCCAAGTCCTTCCTTGGGATGTCGGTGGCAAGTTCCTTGGCCGTCGTCACCAACAAAGGAATCCACGTCGATCGACAAAGTGAAGGCGATTCAAAATTGCAACCTCAGAAATCGAGAGAACTTCGGGGGTTACAAGGGCGATTGGCGTACATCCGGCGGTTCATATCGAACCTATCAGGAAGTGCCGGCCGTTCTCCAAGTTGAACAAGAAGAGCGTGTCATATATTTGGGGCGGCGCTTGCCATTGAGAAGAGATCAAGTCGTATCTCGCTAAACCTCTGTTCTTGTTGCGGTCCGGAAAACCATTTTGATCTACGTCAAGGCAGCGGATCACTCGTTAAAGCGCTTTACTGCGAAAGGCGGCGGCATCCGCGAGCGAGCGATGTATTACGAGCGAACATTAGTGGTCTTTGAGTCTCGATATCAATGGTGAAGCGGTGCCTTGCATTAGTGTTCGCGATTGAAAATCGGCACTATTTAGTCGGACGGGCGATTTATGTTATCTCTAATGTAAATCCGGTCCGAATATTTATGACCAACCGGCCTCAATGAGTTGGCGTTTGGCGAAATGGGCCTTACTCTTGTCCCAATATGACTTGCACTTCAAACAACGAAGTCGGTCAAAGGACAAGCGATTTGTGATCTCTTGGTACCCGGCCCGACAGCGGATGCGGTTGAGCTATATGATGATCTTCGGATGAAGTTCAAGAAGTCAACACTACATCGCACCAACAAATATGGCGATTGTATTTTGGCGGAGCCTCTCGAGCTACCAATGTGGCAAGTGCCCCGGATGTTCTAAGATTTCGCCGGTCGGGGTTGTCTTAGTTTCCAGGAAATCATGTCATGCCCGTGCTTATTCACTCACGAACCTTGCTCTAATAATGTAGCTGAATACAATGCTACTTATTGGACTTAGTTTAAGCCAGGCTGAAGTCGAATATCTCGGCGTATGGCGACTTCGCAATTGATAGTTAAGCGGGTTCGTGGTGACTCTGAAGTCGGGAACCACGATCTAGTCCCCTATCATCGGTGGCGTGGAAATGGCGGACTTCGTTCGAAGAATTCTTCATCGAATATATCAGCCCGGCAGCTCATCACGGATGGCGGCGTTAGGCGTGTCGTTAGCACAACCCTCAAGACCGAGCAATTAGTTCACGGTCGGGACTCATGACTTTTGTACCAAGGTATGATGAGGCACAAGGAGATAAGGGGTAGCTACCAAAGTACATGCAACCCAAACCAAGTTGGAGCCGAGATTGGCTTTCCTATCATCGATTCGTCTTACATGGCATTCTACAAGGCGTGAGGGAGAAGAGTCAATCCGTGAAGAGCTCAAGATTCTTTATGACCACGAAACCGGATGTTATATGGCGAGTGCGATGGTCTTTACTCCGATGCCTTTCAAACAAGGCGAAGAGGTCCCGGGAAGCACGGGTGAATGTGGTGCGCACCGGCAGGTCCCAAGCTCTACGATCGAATCGGAGAATGGGCTACTTACGGACAATGATTAATGGCGGTCGATGCGGCTCGGAAATGCCCGCGTGTCAAATTCCGCGAATTATATGCATCGGCCTCTGGCGGTTGCATCGCCGGCCACATCGGCCATTGAGACATGGGGAATGGACATTGTAGGTCCCATTTTCCTCCGTCGGTCAAAGCGTCGGTTTATTCTAGCAATTACCGACTACTTCTCCAAGTGGTGAAGCAATCCGCTAAAGGAAGTAAAGAAATCTGATCGTCAAATTTATCAAACACCATGTTATCTATCGACATGGTGTCCCAAAACGGATCGTGCATGACAGCGGTCCCAGTTCATCGGCAATTCCTTCATCGGGTTTTGCGAGAAATTCAAGATACAAGGCGTCTATCGGCGACCTATAATCCGGTACCAAATGGATTAGCGAGGCATTCAACAAGGCGATTATCAAAATTGTCGAAGCTTGTGAAAAGTAACAAGCGAGGCTGGGATGATAAACTTCGGAGAAGCACTGCAGGCGTATCGCTGCAGCGATGCGCCGCCAGCGAGAACAACCCGTACTCCACGGTCTGGTGTGAAGCGGTTCTCCCATTGGAAATTGAGATCCGTCGCCGCGCCAGCCCTTTCAGCGAGAGATGGCGGCCGAAGAACAACATCAGCGTCTCGAAGAGCTTGAGATGTTAGATGAAGCGCTGGAGGCTCAACAATGCATTGAGTTCTACCAAGCTAGGATGTCGAAGGCTTTCAACAAGAAAGTTCGACGAGAGAACCTTTAGAAGGAGATTTGGTCCTCATTTCGGCGACCGATAATCCTCACTTCAAAAGAAAGGTAAATTGAACCTAAATGGGAGGGTCCGTTTGTAATAAAGCGGTTTACTCAATGGTGCATATCGCCTCATTACCCAAAATGGCGGCCGGCAATTAATCTTAGATAAATGGGAAGTTCTGAAGAAATACTACCCATAGTATCTTGGGATAACCGTTCGGCGGGAAGTTCCTCGTGGGATGTCTCACCCTTTTGCGAGGATAACCCTAGATTTATCCTCCATCACAATTTCCCCACCGATCAAATTCCTTGGCGGTGGGTCTACAAATACGGTACATTACCAAAATCCCCTCTTGATTCCTTCTATGAACAAGAGGCCCTCAAAATTCCTTTCCTTGTGGAGAATATAAAATCCTTCCTCTCCAAGCGTAAAATCCCCCGTGTCAAGCGGAAGGGTTCCATCTTCATCTTAGGTAGCGCCGGTGAAGGTATCTTGTAGGGATTTTCGAGACCGGGTTGTCCGTGAAGGTCACGAGTCTTTTCGGTTCTCGGTGGAGATCCCTCTTAGTTCCATCTTCATCTTAGGTAGCGCCGGTGAAGGTATCTTGTAGGGATTTTCGGACCGGGTTGTCCGTGAAGGTCACGAGTCTTTTCGGTTCTCGGTGGAGATCCCACTCTTAGTTCCATCTTCATCTTAGGTAGCGCCGGTGAAGGTATCTTGTAGGGATTTTCGGACCGGGTTGTCCGTGAAGGTCACGAGTCTTTTCGGTTCTCGGTGGAGATCCCACTCTTAGTTCCATCTTCATCTTAGGTAGCGCCGGTGAAGGTATCTTGTAGGGATTTTCGGACCGGGTTGTCCGTGAAGGTCACGAGTCTTTTCGGTTCTCGGTGGAGATCCCACTCTTAGTTCCATCTTCATCTTAGGTAGCGCCGGTGAAGGTATCTTGTAGGGATTTTATCGAAGCCTAAGAAGGGATAAAGCCAGCGCCTCCTGCAGCGTTGCGGTTTAGTCTTTCTCCGATTGAAGAAGACACCAAGATTCATCTTGGGGCATTTTATCCGAAGCCTAAGAAGGGATAAAGCCAGCGCCTCCTGCAGCGTTGCGGTTTAGTCTTTCTCCGATTGAAGAAGACACCAAGATTCATCTTGGGGCATTTTATCCGAAGCCTAAGAAGGGATAAAGCCAGCGCCTCCTGCAGCGTTGCGGTTTAGTCTTTCTCCGATTGAAGAAGACACCAAGATTCATCTTGGGGCATTTTATCCGAAGCCTAAGAAGGGATAAAGCCAGCGCCTCCTGCAGCGTTGCGGTTTAGTCTTTCTCCGATTGAAGAAGACACCAAGATTCATCTTGGGGCATTTTATCCGAAGCCTAAGAAGGGATAAAGCCAGCGCCTCCTGCAGCGTTGCGGTTTAGTCTTTCTCCGATTGAAGAAGACACCAAGATTCATCTTGGGGCATTTTATCGAAGCCTAAGAAGGGATAAAGCCAGCGCCTCCTGCAGCGTTGCGGTTTAGTCTTTCTCCGATTGAAGAAGACACCAAGATTCATCTTGGGGCATTTTATCGAAGCCTAAGAAGGGATAAAGCCAGCGCCTCCTGCAGCGTTGCGGTTTAGTCTTTCTCCGATTGAAGAAGACACCAAGATTCATCTTGGGGCATTTTATCGAAGCCTAAGAAGGGATAAAGCCAGCGCCTCCTGCAGCGTTGCGGTTTAGTCTTTCTCCGATTGAAGAAGACACCAAGATTCATCTTGGGGCATTTTATCCGAAGCCTAAGAAGGGATAAAGCCAGCGCCTCCTGCAGCGTTGCGGTTTAGTCTTTCTCCGATTGAAGAAGACACGAGTTGATTACGGGGCATTTTATCCGAAGCCTAAGAAGGGATAAAGCCAGCGCCTCCTGCAGCGTTGCGGTTTAGTCTTTCTCCGATTGAAGAAGACACCAAGATTCATCTTGGGGCATTTTATCGAAGCCTAAGAAGGGATAAAGCCAGCGCCTCCTGCAGCGTTGCGGTTTAGTCTTTCTCCGATTGAAGAAGACACCAAGATTCATCTTGGGGCATTTTATCGAAGCCTAAGAAGGGATAAAGCCAGCGCCTCCTGCAGCGTTGCGGTTTAGTCTTTCTCCGATTGAAGAAGACACCAAGATTCATCTTGGGGCATTTTATCGAAGCCTAAGAAGGGATAAAGCCAGCGCCTCCTGCAGCGTTGCGGTTTAGTCTTTCTCCGATTGAAGAAGACACCAAGATTCATCTTGGGGCATTTTATCGAAGCCTAAGAAGGGATAAAGCCAGCGCCTCCTGCAGCGTTGCGGTTTAGTCTTTCTCCGATTGAAGAAGACACGAGTTGATTACGGGGCATTTTATCGAAGCCTAAGAAGGGATAAAGCCAGCGCCTCCTGCAGCGTTGCGGTTTAGTCTTTCTCCGATTGAAGAAGACACCAAGATTCATCTTGGGGCATTTTATCGAAGCCTAAGAAGGGATAAAGCCAGCGCCTCCCGCAGCGTTGCGGTTTAGTCTTTCTCCGATTGAAGAAGACACCAAGGTTCATCTTGGGGCATTTTATCCGAAGCCTAAGAAGGGATAAAGCCAGCGCCTCACCGCAGCGTTGCGGTTTAGTCTTTCTCCGATTGAAGAAGACACCAAGGTTCATCTTGGGGCATTTTATCCGAAGCCTAAGAAGGGATAAAGCCAGCGCCTCACCGCAGCGTTGCGGTTTAGTCTTTCTCCGATTGAAGAAGACACCAAGGTTAGATCTTGGGGTATTTTATCCGAAGCCTAAGAAGGGATAAAGCCAGCGCCTCACCGCAGCGTTGCGGTTTAGTCTTTCTCCGATTGAAGAAGACACGAGTTCGATTACGGGGCATTTTATCGAAGCCTAAGAAGGGATAAAGCCAGCGCCTCACCGCAGCGTTGCGGTTTAGTCTTTCTCCGATTGAAGAAGACACGAGTTCGATTACGGGGCATTTTATCGAAGCCTAAGAAGGGATAAAGCCAGCGCCTCACCGCAGCGTTGCGGTTTAGTCTTTCTCCGATTGAAGAAGACACGAGTTCGATTACGGGGCATTTTATCCGAAGCCTAAGAAGGGATAAAGCCAGCGCCTCACCGCAGCGTTGCGGGTGGTCTCTTGCGGTAAAAGTCTGAAACCTCATTATTCAACATCGTAGCATTAAGTCTAAGAGAGTTTCATTCTTTTAGCACAACGTCGCGTCTTGAGCGGATCTAGATAATCCATGCGCTAGCCAACTCAAGCGGTGGTTGGTAAAGGCTAATCAAACCCGTTGATGGTGAGGATTTGCCAAAAATCCTATAAGTATTATGGTTAATTATTTACGGCGAAATAAAGAATCATAATAAATAATGAAAGCAATAAATCTTATTCATTTGAAGCAAATATAAAGGAGCTACAATTGTCGAGACAATCAATTCAAGCAAAATTGTGATGATCACAGCGGCGTGGCGAGCGAGAGAAAAGCGAGAGAAATCTGAAACCAAAGCAACACATCGGACTTCATTAGCAATCTGAATGTTGTGAAGGAAGCGAGGTCGGCTTTAGCGGCTAGTTTTCCTTACGCCCGGCAGAACGAGCTTTGGCTTCCTTCTCGAGTTCCTCTTCAGAATTCGCAGCAATTGCAGCTACATGTTCCCGACACATCACCTCGAGGACTTGTTTCGCGCGTTCAGTGACGTCCTGGACTCTGGCGCACTCACGCGCGAAACTCTTCAACGTCTTCTCCCCTTGAGCAGTCACGATTCACGTGCGTTGACACGGCGTGATGCGCTTTTATCTTGCGGCTGGCGTTTGTCGCTCATATGAGTTCCCAAAGATGACCTCTTGCTCTGATATTCTCCTCTCGCGAAGGGCGCGTTCACGAGAAGCCTTGATCCGAGCCGTCGGCGAGTCGCATCACCTCATCGTCACGGTTCAAAAGGCTAAATCATCCACCACGGTATGCAAGAGTTAGCCCGACTAGTGAGCTTTGCTCTAGCGATTAACTAGGCGAGGGCCACCAACCGCGAATTTCCTCCAAGATACTCAATATGAATGGGCGAAGACCATAAAATTAAGCCCATCTAACCTCGATAATAGAGATCGCTGCTTCAAACCATTCTCCAACGGTGAAGGAGACCCATCCAGAGCTGGAGTGGGAGCGATTTTGGCCGGGGCAATCTCGGCAATAGGTTGAATTCGTGGAAGTGGTCCGTCAAGATTAACACAGGGCCTCCACCGCCCTATACTCGAAGGGTCGGAAATCCGGTTTGACCAAAGTGCAAAGGGAGGCGGTGGGCGGATGATGGAAGCGATCCCTCAAACTTCGTCATCGAAATTATGATAGTAGGCTCGGGCTTAGCGGGTTTCTTCTGCGGGTGTTAGCCATTGCGGTTCGCTTCCTCGGTGGAAAGAGTCTTCTCGGATGACCTTAAGAATCGAGACTTGACATTTGGAGCCTTGAAATAGGCGAATAGTCATGAACATCCGCTACCAGAGAACAAAGGGTTAACAGATCATTTAGGAGGAATATCTTGAAAAGGAAGCGATATAGGCGTAGAACTCTTCTCGAAACCCATGAGATCGAGTCCGCGACCTTATAGCGGGTATGCGATTTCATCGTATTAAACACCGGAGAGAGGTAAATATAGCGCATAATCAAGTGGCAATATATTCCGTTCTACAAAGCGAGAATACGGTGTAAATAAACTCCGTTAAAACATCGAGGCGGGTGATCTTTGAAGCGTCAATCCTCCACGAAGGAGAATCTCGGCTCTTCCCAATCGCCTCACAAAGGAGAAACGGCGGGGTCATAGCGAGCGTGCACAATCTGAGCGTCGATCCCCACAAAGGAGGATTCGGCTCTTCCCAATCGCCTCACAAAGGAGACGAAGCGGGGATACGCCGTATATGCGAGAATATGATGGCGGCGCACCACCGAAGAAGGGCGTGCATTCCGCAGCGCCGTCGCGAGTTGATCGACTCCTCGAAGCGCGTGATCTCCCGGCGACATCGGAAGCGCAAAGACAAATAAAGTCGAGATATCGGTTAAAAATCAATAAAAGGCATCAAGTAGACGAGCCCGCTGACGGTATAACGAACAGCGCCGACAACCAACCACGCGGCCGAACGCGGCACCACAAGTGCGCCAGTACCAGCCAGCATGCCCAGCGCCAGGCGCAACTTATAGCAGGCCAGCGCCAGTGGCGCCCGAGCAGCAACTTGGTCGCCAGTGCCTGGCCATTGCTGGCGCCGAGCCGGCTGCGCCAGGCAGCGCCAGGCCGCCAAGCCACTGGCCTTGAGCAGGCTACCCTCCGTCAGCCTTGAGGCAGCAGCCAGCGGCGCCCGGCCGCCGCCGCCCCGGCCTTAGCGCCTCGGCAGCTCTGACCCGATCCTTCTCCCCTTGTGGTTGTAGTCACTGTCACGCACAAAAAAGGAAGAAAAGAAGAAAAAGAATTTACAAAACCCTCGTACACATACCTCGTTGATCGAAGAAATAAGGCAGGAAAGCGAGATGAAAACAAGAGAGAAACACCAGGGCGGCCTAGGTCGAGAGAAAGAGGCCTTGTGGGTATTTATAACATCCCCATATGCACCCAATCCTCTTGGAACAAGGACTCCTATTTGGCAAGTAGGAATTCTAATTGGAGTCCAAATCAATTCTAGTGGGACTCTAATCAGCCCCTAATTAGGAGTCCTAATTGGAATCTTGTTTGGATGTCAAGGCGGCGTCAAATCAGTCCGTTGATTGACCCTACTCCCTCCGCTATATTTGGAAAAATTAGAAGATTTATTGGGGATAACACCCGCGGATTGCATCGGCCGATCAGCGTCGCCTAATCCTACTCCAACTAGGATTACGGTATAAAGCTGTTTCCTAATTTATCGAGAAGTTCAGGAAGAATATTTTCACAAAAATATTCTTAGGGATAACTTCGATCGGGCGGATGCATCGGCCCGATCAGCGTCGCTAATCCTACTCCAACTAGGATTACAGTATAAAGCTGTTTCCTAATTTATCGAGAAGTTCAGGAAGAATATTTTCACAAAAATATTCTTAGGGATAACTTCGATCGTCGCGGATTGCATCGGCCCGATCAGCGTCGCCTAATCCTACTCCAACTAGGATTACAGTATAAAGCTGTTTCCTAATTTATCGAGAAGTTCGGAAGAATATTTTCACAAAAATATTCTTAGGGATAACTTCGATCGTCGCGGATTGCATCGGCCCGATCAGCGTCGCCTAATCCTACTCCAACTAGGATTACGGTATAAGCTGTTTCCTAATTTATCGAGAAGTTCGGAAGAATATTTTCACAAAAATATTCTTAGGGATAACTTCGATCGTCGCGGATTGCATCGGCCCGATCAGCGTCGCCTAATCCTACTCCAACTAGGATTACGGTATAAGCTGTTTCCTAATTTATCGAGAAGTTCGGAAGAATATTTTCACAAAAATATTCTTAGGGATAACTTCGATCGTCGCGGATTGCATCGGCCGATCAGCGTCGCCTAATCCTACTCAACTAGGATTACGGTATAAAGCTGTTTCCTAATTTATCGAGAAGTTCAGGAAGAATATTTTCACAAAAATATTCTTAGGGATAACTTCGATCGTCGCGGATTGCATCGGCCCGATCAGCGTCGCCTAATCCTACTCCAACTAGGATTACGGTATAAGCTGTTTCCTAATTTATCGAGAAGTTCGGAAGAATATTTTCACAAAAATATTCTTAGGGATAACTTCGATCGTCGCGGATTGCATCGGCCCGATCAGCGTCGCCTAATCCTACTCCAACTAGGATTACAGTATAAAGCTGTTTCCTAATTTATCGAGAAGTTCGGAAGAATATTTTCACAAAAATATTCTTAGGGATAACTTCGATCGTCGCGGATTGCATCGGCCGATCAGCGTCGCCTAATCCTACTCCAACTAGGATTACGGTATAAAGCTGTTTCCTAATTTATCGAGAAGTTCGGAAGAATATTTTCACAAAAATATTCTTAGGGATAACTTCGATCGTCGCGGATTGCATCGGCCCGATCAGCGTCGCCTAATCCTACTCCAACTAGGATTACAGTATAAAGCTGTTTCCTAATTTATCGAGAAGTTCAGGAAGAATATTTTCACAAAAATATTCTTAGGGATAACTTCGATCGTCGCGGATTGCATCGGCCGATCAGCGTCGCCTAATCCTACTCAACTAGGATTACAGTATAAAGCTGTTTCCTAATTTATCGAGAAGTTCGGAAGAATATTTTCACAAAAATATTCTTAGGGATAACTTCGATCGTCGCGGATTGCATCGGCCGATCAGCGTCGCCTAATCCTACTCAACTAGGATTACAGTATAAGCTGTTTCCTAATTTATCGAGAAGTTCGGAAGAATATTTTCACAAAAATATTCTTAGGGATAACTTCGATCGTCGCGGATTGCATCGGCCGATCAGCGTCGCCTAATCCTACTCCAACTAGGATTACGGTATAAAGCTGTTTCCTAATTTATCGAGAAGTTCGGAAGAATATTTTCACAAAAATATTCTTAGGGATAACTTCGATCGAGGCGGATGCATCGGCCCGATCAGCGTCGCCTAATCCTACTCCAACTAGGATTACAGTATAAAGCTGTTTCCTAATTTATCGAGAAGTTCGGAAGAATATTTTCACAAAAATATTCTTAGGGATAACTTCGATCGTCGCGGATTGCATCGGCCCGATCAGCGTCGCTAATCCTACTCCAACTAGGATTACGGTATAAGCTGTTTCCTAATTTATCGAGAAGTTCGGAAGAATATTTTCACAAAAATATTCTTAGGGATAACTTCGATCGTCGCGGATTGCATCGGCCGATCAGCAGCGTCGCCTAATCCTACTCCAACTAGGATTACGGTATAAGCTGTTTCCTAATTTATCGAAGTTCGGAAGAATATTTTCACAAAAATATTCTTAGGGATAACTTCGATCGTCGCGGATTGCATCGGCCGATCAGCGTCGCCTAATCCTACTCAACTAGGATTACGGTATAAAGCTGTTTCCTAATTTATCGAGAAGTTCGGAAGAATATTTTCACAAAAATATTCTTAGGGATAACTTCGATCGAGGCGGATGCATCGGCCCGATCAGCGTCGCCTAATCCTACTCAACTAGGATTACAGTATAAAGCTGTTTCCTAATTTATCGAGAAGTTCAGGAAGAATATTTTCACAAAAATATTCTTAGGGATAACTTCGATCGTCGCGGATTGCATCGGCCGATCAGCAGCGTCGCTAATCCTACTCAACTAGGATTACAGTATAAAGCTGTTTCCTAATTTATCGAGAAGTTCGGAAGAATATTTTCACAAAAATATTCTTAGGGATAACTTCGATCGAGGCGGATGCATCGGCCCGATCAGCGTCGCCTAATCCTACTCAACTAGGATTACAGTATAAGCTGTTTCCTAATTTATCGAGAAGTTCGGAAGAATATTTTCACAAAAATATTCTTAGGGATAACTTCGATCGAGGCGGATGCATCGGCCCGATCAGCGTCGCCTAATCCTACTCCAACTAGGATTACGGTATAAAGCTGTTTCCTAATTTATCGAGAAGTTCGGAAGAATATTTTCACAAAAATATTCTTAGGGATAACTTCGATCGAGGCGGATGCATCGGCCCGATCAGCGTCGCCTAATCCTACTCCAACTAGGATTACAGTATAAAGCTGTTTCCTAATTTATCGAGAAGTTCGGAAGAATATTTTCACAAAAATATTCTTAGGGATAACTTCGATCGAGGCGGATGCATCGGCCCGATCAGCGTCGCTAATCCTACTCAACTAGGATTACAGTATAAAGCTGTTTCCTAATTTATCGAGAAGTTCAGGAAGAATATTTTCACAAAAATATTCTTAGGGATAACTTCGATCGAGGCGGATGCATCGGCCCGATCAGCGTCGCCTAATCCTACTCCAACTAGGATTACAGTATAAGCTGTTTCCTAATTTATCGAAGTTCGGAAGAATATTTTCACAAAAATATTCTTAGGGATAACTTCGATCGAGGCGGATGCATCGGCCCGATCAGCGTCGCCTAATCCTACTCCAACTAGGATTACAGTATAAAGCTGTTTCCTAATTTATCGAGAAGTTCAGGAAGAATATTTTCACAAAAATATTCTTAGGGATAACTTCGATCGGTGGATGCATCGGCCCGATCAGCGTCGCTAATCCTACTCAACTAGGATTACGAGTATAAACTATTTCCAAAATTTCAGCGAGGAGTTCACGGAGAATAAATCCATATTCTTAAGGATAACTTCGGCAACCCTTAATGTCCTCCACCATAATCTCCAAGAGAGGGATAATCGATGAAGAGTGAAAGTCATGTTGACATCGGATAATCATCGGCCTCGTAGTTAAACCAACAACACCGTCATGATGGAGGAATTAGCCGAGTGATGGTTATGAAGTTCCATGTATTGACACATTAGCCGTTGCCAACAAGGAGTTAGCCGACATACGGAGAAGTCAAAAATCGATGGTTAGTCAAACAGCGACCAACGACCACGAGTTACAAACAAAACTCACCCACGGCAGTCAAGATAACAAGCGGTCGGACAATAAATGCGACACCGTGATCTTATCGGGAATCCTACAAAGAAGCTGGATGATCTGAAAGAATCGAAGATTTGAAGCTATCTTTTGGGACCCTCGGTAGGCGAAGGCGGGAACCATCATGTCAAAGCATCGGACTCATCAAGAATCGAGGCCGAGGCGGCTTTGGAGGGTATCTGTAGGCATAAAAATTGCTTATCGGTGCGAGCGAAACTTCGTGGCGATGGGTTGACAACCGACGATCCATTCGACAGCCGGCGTCATAAAATGCATCCGCGGCATCAAAGCAGCGTGAAGCGAGTCGGCGAGCACATGAAGTGAGTCGGCAAGGCGTCACGAGCCAATGAAGCGGCGTGCGAGTTGATTAAACTCAAGCGTCGATGAGGCGGAATCAACCATACATAGTCCGTCGATGCAAGCGACTGTTTGAGCTCGAAAGTTGATCGGACACGGACTCAAACACAGCGGCAACATCACGGGGCAAAACCAAGCCCTAAGACCAAAGAATCGACGGAGAAACGACGCGAACGACGGAAAACGCCAAGAAGATCGCTGCCAAACCTCGCCGGAATTGGCAGGTTGGTGAAAGCCACCCGCCAACCTGGGCCGGGTGCTCGCCAAGGAAGCGAGGAGGCTCTACCACTTTGGTCGAGCCACCCGCCAACTTGTCGAGGTGCTCGGCCAGTGGCCGAGGTGGCTCGCACCATGGCCGAGCCACTCCTCGCCAACTCGTCGAGGTGGCTTCTACCCAGGCCGAGCCACCTGGCGGCACCCCCTTCATTGTATAAATAGGGGGTGTCATCTTGGGGGCCTGATTGGAAGGTCTTGGATTGGGGGATTTCAAGGCTTGGGAGGCTTGGATTTTTGGTGATTTGGAAGAGCTCGACTTTCAAGAATTCTTGCAGATCTATTTGTGAATCCACAGACGGTTCCAGCACCGGCGAGCTCAAGTCGGTCGGCGTCGGATCTATAAGCAAAGGTAACCGAATTCGGTCAACTACAGATACCCTCTAGATTAAGCCGTCTTAATCTCGGGGATAAGCTGTGATTTCTCCTAGTAGATCTCACCCGCCAGTGATCCTCTCCTTCGTGAGTGTGATCCTCAGCTTCGCTTCGCGGAAACGAGCCCCTTTACATCTGTAGTTCGAACCGGGTCTCTACGGATCGGAATTGCGGTGGTCCACGGACACAAAAGTCCCGACGCAAAGAACCCATGGCGAGGACCTCGACATAACAGATCCTCGTGTTTGTTTAGGAAGAAGTCGCAATCTTTTTGATTTTCATTATGCGCCTTAAAATAAAAGGCAATTTCTTTTTGAATTTTGTTGTAGGCAAAAGAAGTCAGAAACAAATTCAAATCAATGACAATCATCCGACTTTTACCGCCAACAATCCCATAGCTTGGTTCCGCTATGAGCTCTACAGACGCCATCGTGGGCTTACTTGAAAAGAGTTTTGATGAGGAAGTGGTCGCCACCACCAAGGTATCTTGGTCGTCATCGCCTCGAAATTCAAATAGCTCTTCAACCTCCATGCGGCGAACGCGCTCTGACTTGTTCTCCTTGGCGGGTTAAGTCTTTCCCGCGGCGAGCTCTGGCAGCGCCCATATTAGACGAGAATGTTGATGGAGATTATTAGGCACATCTCGATGAGGAGGCCTCGGAATCGATCAGACGCATCGATCGGTTCACGAGTCTCTTGGCGAAGTTGCTACGATTCTTTCTTCCTCGCTTTGACTAGCGGGGTTGTCATAGATACTCACTGTCATCGTCGAAGAATCGGCCATGAAGAGCCTTTCCAAATCTCTCCAAGAGTGAATAGAACCAGGCTCCAACCTTCGAAACCACTCGAAAGCGACTCCCTTAAGAGTGCTAATGAATAATCGGGTCATAATATGATCATTACCTGTTATATGCCCGGTTTGTGCTCGGAAATAATAAATATGTTGTGATGGAGAGCTTTTCCCATCAAACTGCACTAGATTGAGCGGCTTGAATTTCGGAGGATATGGGACATCATCCCACTCTGTAGGATATGGCCTAGCCACCCCCAGCTCTTTAAAACGCCCTTGGAGCTTGAGGGCATCAAGCTGCTTTTGGAAATCATGTAGCTTATGATCTCGCTCTTTTGTGCGTGGGTTCGACTCTACTTCAGATGACCCAGAGTGGCCATCCCGATCTTCTCCATAGCCTTCATGCTTTGATTTGGAACCTCCCTCGTCTACTTTCTTCTTGCCGACGAGCTTCTCCATCATTACTTCTAAGCGTCTGATAGACTCTTGTTGAGCAACAATAAGAGCTTGTTGCTCTTCGATCTTCTTTGCCATCTCTTCCTCTTTATCAGCCATGAGGACGGCGTCCGCGAAATCGATATTTGAAGGTTGAGGCGTGGCAATGCGGAGTTCTCAAATTCTTGAGGTACCCACCAATTGGCTATAGTCAAGCGGGATTGTCGCTCGGTACTAAGGCGGGTTGCCCGATGGCCTTGACTATTGATTAATCGCCTCGTAACCACGGGGAATACTGGAGTCGGGCGATTCGAGCGCCTTGGGGGTCTTGCTCCCGCTTCTCCCAACCATGTTAATAGTCACTCCAGGGGAATGACCCTCGCGGACCGCTCGCTTTTTATGGTGATACCGCCTTCGTCTAGTTGACGGGTCAGATAATCGCTCAAAAACCGAAGGCTGATGTGTCAATGAACATTGGGCGCGCATCGCAGAGATGAGCTTCTCACAGCAACAATGCGATTGCATTTGACTGGCATCATGCTTGCGAGTGAGATAATCACGGAGATCAGAAGTGGGTGTGCCCCCAGTTGATTCTGAAAAACGAGCCTCATATGAAAGAGGCTCTCTAAGTCGAGTTTGGCGAACCCGGCGAGGTTGCCGTTTTCTTTGGTTCTGGCGGCGAGGCTCGCTGCGCTGCCGAGGTTCGTCCTCTTTAGAGGAGACCTCATGTTGGCGAAGTTCGTTGCTTGGACGAGGTTCATCTCTCTTAGAGGGGACCTCATGTTGCTGGCGAGATTCGCCACTCAAACGAGGCTCATCCTTCAAGGGGACCTCACGTTGTAGGCGAGGTTCGCCACTTGGACGAGGCTCATCCCTTTTGAGGGATCTCCGTTGTGGAGGTTCGTCACTTGGGCGAGTTTGCGGTGGGGCGGCGTTAGGTCGTAGATGAGGTTGCGGTGGGCGGCGTTAGATCGTGGGCGAGTTGCGATTAGGCGGCGTTACGTCTTGTGGGCCGAGATTCATAGCCGGGAGACATTTGTCTTGTTTGAATGAACCCCTTGATGATGGCGAGGTTCATTGACTTTCTTTGGGCGATAGTGGAATCCGTCCATGAGACCGCTTCGAGCGCGTCGTGAGCTTGGTTCTGTCGGCGCGTTATGCAGCACGTCTTGAAAGTGGACCGCTAGAAGGTCCGGTCTTCATCTCTGAGCGGGCGAGCCATGAGCAAAACTTGGCTAACAACATCGAAGTTGACTTGGGTTGCTTAACAACCCACTTCTTAGCTGTTGGCTAGCTTTGGAGCCTTGTCGAGACATAGGCTGGTTCGGATCGCTTCGAGAAGATTCCACATGAGCCACGGGCTGAAGTCTCATACGAGACTTCGTCGACACTTGCGTGTCTTCATGGGCTAGATGCCCCGAGGAGAGGAACTCCTCATACTTACTCGATCAAATTCAATGACCAAGGTTTGAACCTCGGTTCCAACTTCAACCTTGTCTGATTGCGCCACCACCAGTTCATCGGAATGAATGGTTGCTCCTTGTGGTCGCCATCTTACGTAGAGTCGAAAAAGTTTATTGATTGAATGAATGTGTTACAATCAAATTCTCTCGATTCTGAGAGAAGAAGATTGATTTGACTTCTCTTTTGTATGGGTTCTTGGTGGCGATAGGATGCTTCACTCAATGCTCAAGTCGAGATTGCTTCTCGTTGACGATCAGATCAAAGCTGCAAACGATCTAGAGGTTGCTGATGAGGTTTCCGATCTCTCTCCTGCGCAAGTGTCTAAATCTCCAAGTCTCCAAACTTCCCCCCTTTTACAATAGTCGTTCAAGACTATTTATAATAGTTAAGCACACAACTGGTGTGCTATAATGTCAGGAGCGTGAGTTAATGATGTGGGCGTGGGTAGCGATATCCACTATTAGTTCACGTGGCTGCCGTGGCCATTGGCCTTCGGTGGTCGTTGGCTTTCTTTGTTATGGCAAGCTTGAGCCAGTTAGATGACAAGCTTCGCTCTTCATTGACTGGCTGAACCTTGATTAAATGACGAAGTTCGCTACTTGGGTGAACTTCGGTTGGATAACGAGCTTCGCTGCGTGGCGAACCTCAGCTGGATGCGTTTATGCATTTTGGTGAGATGACAAGCTTCGCTGGGTGGCGAACCTCGGCTGAATGACGAGTTTCGCTGCGTGGCGAACCTCGACTGAATGAAGAGCTTTGTTGATTGGTGAACCTCGACCGAATGGAGAGCTTTGCTGCTTGGCGAACCTCGGCTGAGTGAAGAGCCATTGCTTGGCGAACCTCGGTGAATGAATAACCGTTGCTTGGCGAACCTCGGTACGGATGGAGAGCTTTCTTTGCTTGGCGAACCTCGGTGAATGAAGAGCCGTTGCTTGGCGAACCTCGGTGAATGAAGAGCCGTTGCTTGGCGAACCTCGGTGGATGGAAGCTTTCTTCTTAGCGAACCTCGGTGATGAAGGGCTTTGCTGGCGAACCGGTAAAGTTTTAAGCTACTTGGCGAACCTCGGTTGAAGTTGAGCTTAGCCAATTAGGCGAACCTCGATCTCAAGCTCTGCAACTAGTAAGCTTATGACCCTCGTCGTTAGGCTTACATGGATTTTTTTGACTGTCTACATTGGCGAGCCTCGTCAAACTTTGATCTTTGTAAGCGAGCCTCGTCAAACTTTGATGTTGTGGGCGAGCCTCGTCAAACTTTGATGTTGTGGGCGAGCCTCACAAACTTTGATGTTGTGGGCGAGCCTCGTCAAACTTTGATGTTGTGGGCGAGCCTCGTCAAACTTTGATACTGTAGGCGAGCTTCAGAACATGCTACGAAGAACAGGTCGTAACTTTCAAACCGTAAGTCGGAATTGGACGAATTATATATGAAAATCGACTATCTCGGCGAGGCAGGAACCAACCAAACCGACCCTTGGTCTTGGTCGGTTTGCTCAATCATTGCCAAATTCCTTCCGGTTTGGGAGATATCGACACTTTTGTCTATTTTATAAAGTCAAGCATTCGGTGAACTTAACCTTTAGGCGGGCTGTCTTTCCTCGGTGTACGACTCAACTCGGATGGACCCTTAAGCTCTTTTGCTCATTCGAGGTTAACGTGGGGGATTAAGGCAATTTTATTGCCTACAAGGTGTTGATCTCTTGGTGTAGAGATTGGTTGCAATTTGCATGGTCTTGTAAATTGGTCGGGTTTGCTTTTGATTTTGTAAGTGTTTTAAAATCATAGTGGAAATCTCAAGCGGAGTTTGCTTGAATTGGATGTACAGGGGAGGTGGAACCAAGATAAAATCTTTTATTTGTGTTTGTGATTTTACGTGATTGTTGCTATCTTTATTGCAATTTATAATCTACTTTACATAATTTTTAAAAAAACACTATTCACCCCCCCTCTAGTATTTTAGTGTGTTAGATCAGCGATCCTACATTTGGTATCAGAGAAAGGTTAAAGATGGCATCAACTTTTGATTCAACTTCACAATTTAAGGAAGGACATTCTACTAATCGTCCACCAATGTTCGATGGCTTGAATTACAATTACTGGAAGTGTCGAATGAAAATCTACCTTCAATCAATTGGCTACGAACTTTGGAATGCTCTGAAATCTAAATATGTGAAGCCAACTACTCCTTTCGCAGAATGGACTACATCTCAAAGGAACAACGCAAATTTAGATTCTAAAGCAATGAATGCCTTATTCTGTGCACTTGACAAGAATGAGTTCAACAGGGTGTCAACAACCACATCTGCATACGATATTTGGCACACACTCGAGGTAACTCATGAAGGTACAAATAAGGTTAAAGAATCTAAAATTTCTATTCTTGTACACAGGTTCGAATTGTTCAGAATGAAGGAAAATGAGACCATTGGAGAAATATTTACAAGATTCACCGACATTACCAATTCTCTCATCGATCTTGAAAAAGTATACACTCAAGTGGAAATGATACGAAAGATACTCCGTTCACTCTCTCCACAATGGGAAAAGAAAGTTACCGCAATAGAGGAAGCAAATGATTTATCAACTCTAACGGTGGAAAATCTTATTGGAAATTTAATGGCTTATGAGGTTCAAATTGAAGATAGAAAAAGTGAAAATGAAACAAAGAACAAGAAAGTACTTGCATTCAATACTATTTCCGATAAAGAAGATTCGGATGATGAAGAAGAAGAAATGAGCATGTTTGCACGCAAGTTTCGAAAATTGATTAAACAAGGTAAGTTCAAATCTAAAAATTCAAATTCAAATAACTTACTTGTTTGTTTCAAGTGTAACAAAGCAGGACACGTGAAGAAAGATTGTCCATTGTTGAAGAATAAGCAAAAATCAAATTACTTCAACAATTACAACAATACTCAAAGTAATAAGAAAACAAAGGCTATGGCTACATGGGATGATAGTGATGATTCATCTTCTGATGAAGATAATGAGGAAAGGAAAAGCTCATATGTGCTTTATGGCACAAGATGAGGTAAATGACAATGAAGAACTTTTAGATGAATTCAATGAATTATATGAAACTTTTTGAGATTAAAAGCTTCACATAATTTTCTTAAAGGTGAAAATAAAAGATTATTAGATGAAATTTCTGATATAAATTCCTCTACTAATTCTTATTCTCAAGAAATTAAATTGAAAGAGGAAAATGAATCTTTACTTAAAGAAAATTATGTTTTGACTAATGAGAATATTTATCTAAAATCGAATGCAATGATTTAAAAATTACGATTAGTATTTTAGATAAAGATATTTCTTCTATTAAATCAAAATATGATGATATATATTTGAATGTTAGTAAATTCAATAAAGGTAAAGAAAATCTAAAAATTTTACTTTCATATCAAAAGAATATCAAAAGACAAAAGGTTTGGGTTTTCAAATTGATAAAAATATTTCTAAGAAAACTACTTTTGTAAAATCATCTTCAAAATCGCATGAAAACAATGTTATCTCCTCACATGCTTATCTGAAAAATAATATTTTATGTGAAAAAAATTAAAATACTTATCTATTTGGGTGCCTAAAGAATTAACTTCTTTAAAGAAAAAGATTTATATTTCTACATTTATTAAAGATGTTTGTTTATCAACTAACTATATAGGCAAAGCAAACTCTTCATGGGTTTGGTTTCCTAAAGACTAATTTTATGGACCCAACATAAAATGGGTATCAAAGTTATAAATATTTATCATTTCAGGTACCAAAGAAAGATAGGTGGATTTTAGATAGTGGTTGCTCTAAACATATATTAGGAAATATACAATTATTGTCATCCGTCCAAAATAAAATGGTGATATTGCCACGCTTGGGGATAACGACAAAGAAAAGGTGATTGATATTGAACTGTTGGTAATCCTAATAAACCTATCATTAATAATATTTTATTAGTTGATGGTCTTAAACATAATCTGCTTAGTATAAGTCAACTTTGTGATAAAAGTTTTAAAATCATTTTGAAAAAGAATCTTGCTTAATTTATGACAATGATTGGATTACAATTTTATTTAAAGGTCATAGAAAGAATAATATATATGTTTTATCTATAGATAATGTTTCTAATGAACATTGTCTTTTGCATCTTCTAATGATTCTATTTTATGGCATAAACGTTTTGGTCATGTTAATTTTAAACATATTTCTAAGATTTCTAAAATAATTATGTAAATGGTTTACCTAAGTTTTCTTATAAAGATAATTTTTGTGATGCATGTCAACAAGAAAAATGCATAAATCTTCTTTTAAATCTAAAATTATAATTTCTACAAGTAAATCACTAGAATTACTTCATATTGATCTTTTGGTCCTTCTAGGATAGCATCTTTAAGTGGAAGTAGATATGTGTTTGTAATTATTGATGATTTTACAAGATTTACATGGGTAATATTTCTTAAACATAAAAATGATGCTTTTAATGAGTTTTCTATTTTTGTAAAAGAATTCAAAATCAAAAATCTCTTTCTATAATTACTATATGTAGTGATCATGGAGGAGAATTTGAAAATAAACTTTTGCAAATTTTGTGATAAAAATAGTATTTCTCATACTTTTCCTTTTCCTAGAGCAGCTCCACAAAATAGAGTTGTAGAAAGAAAGAATAGAACTTTACAAGAATGTGCTAGAACCATGTTATGTGATAGTAATTTACCAAAGTATTTTTAGGCATTTTGTATCTGACATGTTATGTTCAAAATAGAGTTTTATTAAGACCTATTTTAAAGAGAACACCTTATGAATTATTTTATAATAGAATTCCCAAAGTTTCTTATTTTAAAATTTTGGTTGTAAATGCTTTATATTGAACACAAAAGATAATTTGGACAAATTTGATTCTAAATCTGATGAAGGAATTTTTGTTGGTTATTCTAATCATAGCAAAGCATATAGAATATATAATAAAAGAACTTTAGTTATTGAAGAATCTTTGCATGTTTCTTTTGATGAAACTTTTATAAAAACACCTCTTGTTTTAAGTAATGATGATGATTTAGGTGATACTATTCATGACACTCCAATGTTAGATATTTCAAAGGATAATAATTTACAAAATGATTTACCAAAGAAATTTGTAGAAGTTAGAAATCATCCACATGATTTGATTATTGGAAATATCTCGATAGAGTTTCTACTAGATCTCATTTTAATTTGATTGCTCATGTTGCATTTGTCTCAAAGAATAGAATCTAAAAATGTAAAAGAAGCTTTACTTGATAATTTTGAATAGAAGCTATGCAAGATGAATTAAATCAATTTATAAAAATAATGTTTGGGATCTTGTACCTAGACCACAAGATAAATCCATTATAGGAACCAAATGGGTTTTGAAATAAATTAGATGAATCAGACAAGTTGTTAGAAACAAAGCCAGATTAGTTGCACAAGGATATAATCAAGAAGAATGTTTTGATTATGATGAAACCTATGCTCCTGCTGCTCGCTTAGAATCTATTAGAATTTACTTGCATTTGCATGTTTTATGAATTTTAAACTATATCAAATGGATGTTAAAAGTGCATTTTTAAATGGTTTTATAAAAGAAGAAGTGTTTGTAGAACAACCCCTCGGATTTGAACATGAAAAGTTTACAAATCATGCTTACAAACTTAAGAAAGCTTTATATGGTCTTAAACAAGCACCTCGTGCTTGGTATGATAGATTAAAGAATTTTCTTTTATCTTCAGGATTTGAAATTGGAAAGGTTGATTCTACGCTATTTGTTAAGAGAATAAATAAAGATATATTAATAATACAAATTTATGTAGATGATATTATATTTGGTTCTACTAACAATAATATATGTCAAGAATTTGCTAAGGCTATGCAGGATCAATTTGAAATGAGCCACATGGGTGAACTCAATTTCTTTCTTGGACTTCAAATCAAACAATTGAAGGAAGGAATATTCATCAACCAAAGCAAGTATGCTAAAGAATTACTTAAACATTTTGGAATGGAAAATACAACAAGCAAATGTACACCAATGAGCACAACTACATCTCTTGACAAAGATGAGAATGGTAAGAATGTTGATCAAAATCTATATAGAGGTATGATTGGATCACTTCTTTACATAACTGCTAGTAGACCCGATATTATGTTTAGTATTTATTTATGTGTTAGATTTCAATCTAATCGAAAGGAGTCACATCTTAAAGCAAGAAAAGGAATTTTAGATATCTTAAAAGTACTTCAGATTTTGGTTTATTTTATCCAAAGAATAGCACATTTGATTTATTAACATATAGTGATCTTGATTTTCTTGGGATGTAAATCTGATAGAAAAAGTACAAGTGGTACATGTCATTTCTTAGGACACTCACTTGTATCATGGTTTAGTAAAAAGCAAAATTCAGTATCATTATCAACAACTGAAGCAGAATATATTGTTGCTAGTTTAGCATGTGCACAAGTTTTATGGATGAAACAAACATTATCTAATTACGGCATAGTTTGTTCCACATCATCTATTATGTGTGACAATTCAAGTGCAATCAATTTATCTAAAAATCCTATTCAACATTCACGTACAAAACACATTGATATTAGACATTATTTTTACGTGATCATGTGCTTAAGGGTGATATTACATTAGAATTTATATCTATTAATAAACAAATAGCAAATATTTTAACAAAACCTTTAAAAGAAGAAATTTATGTTAAATTAAGAAGAGAATTAGGTAAATGCTCAATTGTAGATCTAAATTAAAATTTAAGATAAGTTTATATGCATATATACTATGATTAGTCGACTAATCAGTTTACTAGTCGGCTACATGCACAAGCATTGCATATAGAATAGTTTATTAACTTCTTATTAGTCGACTATAAAATTTGATTTGTCAACTACTAAGGTTAAAAATGTTGGTCTGCATTCTGTCTAACTACAGAATAGTCGACTATATAAACAGTATAGTCGACTACCCATCCTGGAAATTTTACATATAGCTTATTGGATTCCTATTTTTCAACCCAAAACCCAATACCCAATAAACTTAAGTTACCTTTGATCTCAACCATTCATTATTACCTGATAAATTCTAGCCCTAAATCTATTTTCCTATGGATTAAATCATAACCATTCATTTATTTTAACATCTAATCTCAACCATTCAATTTTTATCTAAAGAAAACTAACCCTAACTTCTCATTACCCACTTCTTCATCTTCCCAAAACCGACCTCCTCTTCAAATCTTCAAAATCCAGGTTAGGGCAACTTCTCTTCTCTCATTTTTTTCTTCAAATCTTCAGTCTTTCTCATCTCTGTCAGCCTAATTAGTCGACTACACCAGTTATTAGTCGACTAATATCCGAATCAGTTCTCTACTGCTTTGTAAGTTATCTAATCTTGATCTTTTTGTTTTTTCATCTTCAAAATCATGTCTAGGTCTAAGAGATCAAGGTCTGGTCCTTCACACACTATTGAAGATTACTCTATTTATCTTAGAAACCCAAATTTGCTTGAAATATTTAAAGAAATCCAAACATTTGAGATTCTACCGGTCGATTTATTAAATATGACGATTTTGCACTTCATAACTTTAAAAGTTATTTTGAAAATGTTGGATTAGACAAGCTTTTTCTTGGTCGAAAACCATATTATCCTATTCTAGTTCAACTTTTCTATGCTAATATTTTCATAATAAACCCGTTGATAATCGTGAAATGATAAATAGTCTAGTTAAGGGAATTGAAATCTCGATAACTCCTACAAGACTTGGAAAATTTTTTAATATCCCTTATAGAGGTATAAGTCTCCATAATGTCAAAATGGATGATCAAAATCTTCTTCAAAACCATATTTTCCTTCCCGGTCATGGAGGAACCTTAAATCACTCCAACAAGCTTAGACCAATTCCTAGGTTTATTGCTAGAATTTTAGCTTATAATTTATATCCAAAAACGAAGAGTTTTCATTTCATCTCGTTAGAATTAGCCAAAGCCCTTTATGCTATTATGGCTAACATACAAGTCAATTGGGCTGAAGTGTATTTTGACAATCTATTGATCCTTCCTAGAGGGTGTAGGGTCGAAAAAAATGTTTATTGATTGAATGAATGTTTTACAATCAAATTCCTTCGATTACAGAGGAAGAGGAGATTGATTTGACTCCTCTTTTGTATGGGTTCTTGGTGGCGATAGGATGCTTCCCTCGATGCTCACGCCGAGATTGCTTCCCGTGACGATCCAGACCAAAGCCGCGGATGATCTAGAGGTTGTTGAAGAGGAGCTTGATCTCTTGTGCGCAAGTGCTTGATTTTCCAAGAATTCTCTCTAAAGCCAACGGACTTTCTTTGTTGGGCTTTCAACTATTTATATGGGCTTGAGGGGTGTAGGCGACCCTATTGTCACTTTCATATGGGGTTAATGACCCTTCCCATCGTGCGAGCCGATCCAGCGCCGGGCCTACATTACGACAATGGCCTGCGTGTTTGCTACAGTGGCTTGCTTCTGATGATTGTCGGGCACTTTCTGATAGCATGGCGCCGCTGAAGTAGCCCGAGCGAGCCTCGTCCGGACCAATGATGTCGCGGGCGAAGCTTCGCTTGAACGCCGAGGTTCACCGCTATAGGCGAACCTCGGTTGAATGTCGAGGTTCATCGCTATAGGCGAACCTCGGTTGGCTATCGAGGCTCGCCTTGCTGTTGGCAAACCTCGGTTGAGTGTTGGCGGGTATCGAGACCTGCTGCTATAGGCGAACCTCGGTTGAATGTCGAGGTTCCAGCGCTATAAGCGAACCTCGGTGAGCGTCGAGGTTCTGCTATAAGCGATCCTCGGTTAAATGTCGAGCCTCGGCTTGGCGAGCCTCGTCGAATGTCGAGCCTCGGCTTGGCGAGCCTCGCTGAATGTCGAGCCTCGGCTTGGCGAGCCTCGCTGAATGTCGAGCCTCGCTGCTTGGCGAGCCTCGCTGAATGTCGAGCCTCGGCTTGGCGAGCCTCGTCGAATGTCGAGCCTCGGCTTGGCGAGCCTCGCTGAATGTCGAGCCTCGGCTTGGCGAGCCTCGTCGAATGTCGAGCCTCGCTGCTTGGCGAGCCTCGTCTGAATGTCGAGCCTCGCTGCTTGGCGAGCCTCGTCGAATGTCGAGCCTCGGCTTGGCGAGCCTCGTGCGCTTCTGAAAGAGCAGTGTAACTTTCAAACCGTGCGTCGAACTAGGCGAATTATATATGGAAATCGACCATCTCGGCGAGGCGGACCCAATTGCCCGGTCATCTTACCCAGTTCCTTTTGGTTTAAGAGATATCAGCATTTCTGTCTTATTTGGTAAAGTCAATCATCCGTAAACTTAACCTTTAGGCGGCCCGACTCCACTTAGATGGGCTCTTAAGCTCTTTTGCTCATTCGAGGTTGTGGTAGGGATTAAGGCAATTTTATTGCCTACAAAACCCTCAAAGTTTTCGGAACTGAATGTGGTTGAATGGAGTGCGGAACACTTTGAATCTGAACTTGTAGATGAGTAGCCGTGCAGAGGCGAGGCGAGGAACCTTAACGAACACGGTAAATTTGAATTCTTCACCGCGATTAATGATGCATTACGATTTTAGCAAACCCCACTATCAACGGATTTGATGTGCCTTTACTGGATTACCGTTTAGAGATGGACTAGCATATGGAATTATCTAAGTCGTTCTACATGCGTTATGCTAAAGAGTTAACTCTCTTATTTCGATATTGAATTAAGTAGACTTTGTCCTTCTTACGGGAATAGACTACTGCGGCTACGTGTGTTAGGCGTAGACTTATCTCTAATAAGGGATCGAGATAAAGTCCCTATGAGAGGGCATAGATTAGGTTGTTGTTTAACAACAAGCGGCTACGATGGAATGGTACAGCGTATAGACTTTGTCTTCTCTTGGTAGCGAACCGTTGTGTCTTCTCTTGGTAACGAACCCGTTGTGTCTTCTCTTGGAAGCGACCCGTTGTGTCTTCTCTTGGGGCAAAGACAAACCGAGAATAGTGGCACATCGCATGGTAGGCCACTATTTGGAAATGATCGAATCGTTCCATTGACATAAAAGTATAACGATGCAATTAAAAGCAATCAAGTTGTTGAGTGGCGTGAAAGTATAACAAGCAGTGATTCTGAACAAAATCATTTAGGGAATGATTACGTGGAAATAAATGAGTCGTTGATGACATGGGAATTATAAGCGACTATGGTGAAATAGAGGCACATCGCATGGTAGGCCACTATTTGGAAATGATCGAGATAAGTTCGGTGACATAAAAGTATAGCGATGCATAATCAAAAACAATCAAGTTGTTGGTGGCGTGAAAGTATAACAACGTGAAATAAAATCATTTAGGAAATGATTAAGGTGGGAGTGGTCAGTCATCTGTTTGAGGAAAGTTTGAGGAGGGGAGGAAATCTTGAGCCTCGAGAGGTGATTGTTAACATGATAGCTTTGGGGTCCCGCCATCCTATTGATGAGGATTGGCGAGAGAATTTGGAGGAAATTAGTTATCGAGGTGATTGTTAACATGACAACTCGGTGGGAGTTTGAAAGAAGACTATGGGTGAGTACTTTTGGCTTTTACCATTATAGCATCATGATTACATGCCTTCTTGATTGGTGGTATGCTCCATTCAGTAAGCCGATTCCACTCGGATGGCCCTTCCCATTTTGGTTCGAACTTCCCCTTCTTTTGGAGTTCAAAATCATTAGGCGTCGGACGGTGAGAACAAGATTAGCCTTCCTTGAAAATCACGATAGGACTTTCTTGTCAAATGCTTTAGAAATCCAGATGCAGTAAGCTTCGATATCTTTATTGAGCTGTAATAAGCTTTTATCCGGCATTTCAAGTTCCTCAAAAGCGATGATTTTCCTCGGTTGTCATTCGGTGGATAGCGCCATTGAAGCGGCGGTTTGAATCTCTATTGGTAAAATGGCTTCACAACCATAAACGAGAGAATGTGGGGTGAATTGTCGATTATGCGAACCGTTGTCGGTAAGCCCACGAGCTTTACTGATTTGTCGTTCCAATCCTTTTGTTGAAGAGACCATCTTAGTAAGGATTTTGATGATCGCCTTATTAAAAGCTTCAGCCCGTCCATTCCGTGGGGTAGTAAGGCTGTTGATGCTAAATTCGGATCAATTTATCGCTTGAATGGCGTGAAGGCATGGCCCGACAAATTGCGGACCATTATCGTGGGCGATCGCCTCGGCACCATCTTAGGTATATGACATGATGTTTAACAAATTTGATCACATCGCTTGTCTTGACCAATCTCAGCAGGGCGGCTTCAGTACTTTGAGAAATACTCGCTATCGCCAATATGAAGCGATGTCCTTTGAAGAAGGTGGAGAAATTGGACCGACGATGTCCATTCCCCACGCTTCAAATGGCCGTGACGCGGGCGGTAGGATGCAAGTGTTCCGAGGTTGGTGAAGGTAATTAGCATGTATTTGTATGCGCGGCTCGTTTAGCGTAAGCACGGCATCCCTCACCATTTCGGACTATATATAGCGAGTCTCTCATGGCGGTCCCATAACTGGGCCGAGGTTGGTGTGCTCCACAAACACCGCCATGAGCTTCTTTCAAGACTTGCTACTGCTTCCTTAGTTGGCGAACATCGAGCGGTAACCCATCATATGACCTTCTATATAAGGTGCATGGCGGAATCATAGTAAAATCTTGATGCTAAAATCGACGAATCGACTCCCTTTCTTTTATGTCTTGGGCAATATCCCATGCAAGACATAGTCGATGTCGGGAACCTGCCAGGTCGTGCTTCAAGTGACTTAGGCTCGTCTTCAGCTGCCGAATCGTAATGCATATTTTGGCGAAATAGTTGCGACTAGTCACACTAACTGGTAGCATTCGAGGCGAGACTAGCGTAGCTGCAAAGAGCCTTGGCGCATCTGCATAAGTGTTCATAAGCGGGGCACATGATCAATGTAAAAGCTTTCAAAGGATTCTTAAAGTTATGGCGGCTGCATGATGAGGATAAGGTCCACCGTGCTGACTTACGTATTCTCCTCTCGGTTGCTTCTGACTATTTGTGAATCCCCAAATGCTTCAAGGTGTTTCCGCGCTTTAGATGTTTAGCTATGTGAGACCAATCAACAGCATTATATTACGCTGCGTTATTGGTGCATGGTTTACTTGAAACCGCGGCTTAAATTGGTATCACGTGGTTTTGCGGAGATATCAATACTACCCCACTTTAGGCTACAGGGGCGTGGGAGTTGCTCGAGGCTCAGATCAAGAACAAGCTGCCACACTGTTCTAGAGCCTGATTAGCTTCATAAGGTTCATCGGGCATGTCTTGATACAATTCGACTTTCCCTTTCAATGGATGGTTAGCCGTAAGATCACACCACGGCTTGACCCTTCGCTAGCCGAGGTTTGGAGAGTGAATGTCGTCTTGAGATAGGGCAATGCCCATCTAGCCATTCGACCATTCAGCGTGCGGTACGGGTCATGAATACATTATAGGGTCAATTTTGGAGATGGCGTGTATGGTGCACGTCACTAGATAGTGCCGCATCTTTTGGATGGCTAAGACCAAAGCCAAACATTCCTTCTAGCGAGGAGGATAGGGAGGCCCCGACAACGTCGCGAGGCGGGCGCACGTTGCGTGGCCGTTGTCGCCGTCACTGCTAGAGACACCTGCTTGCATTACTACGTAGTGCGGATGTAAATCAAAATGGCTTTCTGATTTAGGTGCAACCAACCGCGGGATTAGGCAGTCACGTTTTGATCTCTTGAATGCCTTCCGGCAATCTTCATCCCAAACGAACGATACACCCTTCTTCATGAGCGAGAGCGGTTGACATTTCCCAGATAAATTGGAGATGAATCTGCGAATGTAAAAAGCGCCCTTGGAGCCCACGAAGCTCTCACGAGGCTTCTAGGAGGTGGAAGTTCTTGGATAGCTTTGACTTTGTCGGGATGGTGTTATACCATCTGGCGTGACCACATCGAGCTTGCCACTAGACATTCCAGAAAAAGACTTAGGCTGGGTTCATCCTCGGTGATGTGCGCATTATCTCAAATGTAGATCCTCAAATTCGTAAATGATCACTTTGCGTGACTCTTGACTACTAAATCGTCCACATGGCATTCTCTCGTCTTCGCAAATGTTTTGGGAAGATGAGTGATCATAACGCGTTGGTATGTAGCCCTGCGTTTTGGCCCGAAAGGCATAGCGTATAACGGTATATTCAGCGGTGTGGAGCGATGTGCTTTTCATCATCGGTGCATTTTGATCGATTGTACCACGAAAAGCCATCCATAAAGACATCCTTTCAAACCCTGCGTGTTATCGGCGATAATATCGCGTGATTGGTAAGGAAAATCATCTTTCGGACATCTTTGAATTTAAGTCGATAGTCGGCACGGTAGGATGTCGCTTTTCTTCAAAGCGAGGTACTATATTGGCTACCGGTCGAGGTGTTGAACCTCGAGATAAACACGCTTTGATCGAGCTTCTCGATTTCTTTCTCAATGGCCTTCTATTTTGAGGGGCAAATGCGTCGTTCTTTGTTGTTTTGGGCTTAGCGCTGGTTCGATATTAAGGCAATGCATAGCCACTTGAGGGTCTAAGCGGGCATATCTTCATAACTCCAAGCCAAGACATCGATATATTCGTTACCAAAGCGATAAGGCTTTCCTTTTCTTGGTGTCAAACTATCGCTTATGAATATGGGCTTCGGATTAGCTTCATCCCCATATCAACTCGGACTATTTTGTCATCGGTGGAGGTTCTCGTTGTTCAAAACGATGTTCCCAGCTACATCATTTGTTGACTTAGCGGATCTTGAATAATGGCGTTTGATCGTCCTCTTGAATCTCAGTTGATGCATTTCGGATCATATTGGCCATCAGGGATCGAAATTCATGTCTGTCTTTGACGGAATCGAGGCTGTTCGGGCGATGAGTGCTGCTAGAGATGAATCTCGGTCGACATGCCGTAGATGCGATGGTGATTCATACTTGACCCTACGAGTTTTATGATAGTAATCATCGGTCTTAGGGACATAAGCGGATCGATGGGTGCCGTGATGCCTTTCGAGGTTTAGTCCTTCTAATCTGCGAAGGAAGTCATACCCCATTTTCTTCATCAAATTTCGATGCGTTGGCGAGAAATATGAGATTAGGTTCCTCTTCTAAAGCTTTGGAACTTTTCGAGCTTGCTTTACTTGGTGACCTTGCCAGGATAATGTCTTTACGATCACTATCCCGCTTCTTTCACAAAAAACCGCTGCGAAGAGTCATTATGTCTTTGGGTCATCATGAGCGGCGGCCCAGAATTGGCATGTGCAATGCGGGTTCGACGCCTGGCAGTGGCGAGAATTTCGACATTAAATGATTATGACTTTCAACACCGGTCGTGGCTAAATCATAATCTTCATTGAAAATGGCGATATCGTCATCGGGATCATTCAGTCGATTACAAAGGGTTTTACATCATTGAACACAACTCCTTGTTTGGACTCTATGTCGACTTCATTCATTTGTCATAGTCCTCGATCACAATGGTTCCGCGGTTTGGCCTTCCCAATTAGTGGGCGAGAATCGGTGAAATAATTCTCCACCCCTTGAACGGTTGCCTTTCCTTTCCAATGTTTTAACCACCCTTCTTAGATACATTACTTCATGCATTGATGCAACGATGGGACGATCAAGTTTTCGTGGATCCGTGGTCACCCAAGAGCAAATTGTAAGATGTGTCCGCCGATGACATAGCAAGTGACATCTGCCTTCAAGTCTCCTATCGGCATCGAGTTTGATTTTGCCCAAAGGGCGAGTTGGCGGCATTAAAGCGTAGATGGTAGTCCGGTTGTGTAAGCGATGCGGCGGTATCTGAGATGTTGTATGATTCTCAATGGGATGATACTCAATGCGGATCTGGATCAACGAGCTCGGTTGATTCAGGTTGAGAATAATGTGCGGTTAAAAGTATAATGGCCTATCATGCTTCGGGTTCTTCACTTGCATGTCCTCAGAGAAAGGTGATGCAAGGTATTGGCCCCTTGAAGACACGGTGACATTGAAAGCAAACTTGGTGAGCTTTACGGGAAATGGCGAGGCAGCCGTTATCATTAGCGCTTCTAAAGCTTCTACGGTAGATTGAGAGAGCGCCAAGGAGCTCGAATAAAGTGATCCCTCGCCCGGATGTTGGAGAGTTGAGCTAAAACATCAAAGCTGAGGGGCAGCCGAGGTCTGGTATCCTTCTAAAGCTCTGTTGTAGAGTTTCCTTGTTTTGGAGCTCAATGACCCGGGCACCCTTGATGAGTACTGTCGAGATGCTTGCCTCGGGATACTCCCGCCAGAACTCTTTCACCTCTTCGTTGCAAATGGAGATACGGTATGTAAGTGGGATGATTCAACTCCTTTTCCGTATGGTGGCAATTACAAAGTCCTCCTTTATAGGCTTTGAAGAGGTCCATTGTTCATCCGATAACAAGTCGGGTGGACCCACATAATTTCGCCCTTGGTAGTGTAGGGACCATACCTTGTGCCTCGGTAGCGGAGATCAAAGTTCACAACTTTGGCCTCTCGCTGAGGGATCGGCTTTACCCGTCTTGCACTTGGAGTTCGAGAGTGCCAAAGGTGGAGGCGACCATGTTTAGGACACCTTCTTACGATCCTCCCTTGAGTCATAACTTTTGCTTCTAACAAGACTTGATCTTGTCTTTCAAGATGTAGCATGACCCGTCGGATGGTGTACCATTCGATGGTACATCGATATTTGAATCATCAGTCCTTGAAACTTCTCATTCCTCATTTTAAGGCGTGATCTTGTTCATTTTGAGTAAAGTTTTAAGGATTGGTATGACACAGTCATCCTTAAAGTCATACTTCCTCAGGGGCTGACTATCAAAAACATTGATTTACGCTTGAAGGGTCTCAAGTAGGTTGGGTCTCCACGGCAAAAGTCTCCTTCCCCTTCATTTTGGGAATAAAATTGTTAATTACCCCCTTTTATGGCGAGAATCACAGGGGTTCCTGGCCGATCCTCATAAGCATGTTCTCAACTTGCTGCATACCTCACCAATTCTCTCCAAGAGTGTGCTCAGCGCACCCATCTTTGAAAGTATGTTGATCGAGGTTGGCTCGCACATCCATCAGATAATGCGGCTTTGAGGCACGGTCGAGGAGTGCAAAGGCCGATGATTAGAATGCGGCAGCCGAGCGTCTTTGGCAGACTCCGTCTTCTTTTGCTTTTCAACCGACCAAAGTGGCCATAGACACCTCGGTGTCATCATGAAATCGGGCCATAAAAGCCTCTCAGACATCTTTCCAAGAGCTGATAGAACGGGCTCTAACCTTGAAACCATTGGAAGACTCCTAAAAGTGCTAATGAATAACGAGTCATGATAGGATCGTTACCGTTATATGCCGGTTTGTGCTTGGAAGTAATAGATGTGTGCGGCGGAGGCTTTTTCGTCGAACGCACTAAATTAAGTGGCTTGAATTTGGGAGGATATGGGACATCATCCCATTCTATAAGTGCGGCCTTGCCACCCCAGCTCCTTAGATTGCCCTTGGAGTTTCGAGCGTCCAGTACTTTTGGAAATCCCGCAACATATGATCTGCTCTTTCGTGCGGTTCGATTAAAACGCCAGATGACATTAGTGAACATCATGATCCCCATAAGTAGCCTTCTTGCTTCGATCCGGATCCTCCGTCCATCTTCTTCTTGCCCATAATTTTCTCCATCATCATCTCTAAGCGTCGATAGATTCTTGTTGCAAGAATAGTAGCTTGTTGCTCTTCAATTCTTCGTGCCATCTCTTCTTCTCGTTACGACCATGAGGACGGCTTTGAAAATCGATATTTGAATGTTGAGATGTAGCGATGGCGAGTTCTCAATTCTTGAAGGACCCCCAATAGCTATAATCAAGCGGGATTGCCGCACAGTGCGAGCGGGTGCCGATGGCTGTTATTGATTAATCGCCGCAAACACAGGAGAATTTTCGAGGTCGAGGGCGATTGGAGTTGCTTATCGGGGTCTTGCTCCTCAACCATGTTAATGGTCACTCCATGACCCTCGCGGGCGCTTGCCTTTTGGTGGAACGCCGTCTAGTTGGCGGTGGATAACCGCTCAAAAACGAAGGCGTCGTTGATGAACATTGGTAGCATCGCGAGATGAGCTTCTCCACGGCAAATGAGGCGCATTTGATTGGCATGGGCTTGCGTGTGAGATAATCAGGAATCGGAAGTGGGTGTACCCGGTTGATTACGAAAAATGAGCCTCCAATGAGAGGGAGGTTTCTCAGTGAGTTTGGCCCTGAGCGAAGGTTACCGCTTCCTTTAACTCTGGCGTGGCTTATGGCGGAGTTAAGCCATCCGGCGAGTTCATGGCTCGGCATGGACCTCATGTTGGCGAGGTTGCGTCATTCGACACTTGCCATGGCGAGGTTAGATCAGCAGCGCGATGTTCATCACGTTCTTGGCGATTAAGCTAGCGAGGCTCGTCTCTTTTCAAGGGGACCTCGGCGTTGTGCGAGGTTCGCCACGCCAGCAGGCTCGTCACTTCTTGAGGACCCAGCGTTGTGGCGAGGTTAGCCGCGCCGGGCGAGCTGTAGGCGGCGTTAAGTCTTGTGGGCGAGGTTCGCGGTGACGGCCTTCGTCTTGTTCGAATGAACCTCTTGATGATGCGAGTTGGCTCACTTGCTTAGGCGACACCACAGTAGCCGAGGTTCATAATGAGGAGTTCGTCAATAGAGCAAGATTAAGCCCCTCGGGCGAGGCTCATCTCTTCGGGGGACCTCATCTTGTTGGCGAGGTTCTCCCACTTAGGCGAGCTTCGTCATGTTTCCAGCAGCCGTGTTGTTCTGAGGTTAGCCAACTGGGCCGAGTTCATCCCTTTTGGAGGGACCTGCGTTGATGGCGAGGTTCGCTACTTGTACTAGGCTTCCTTGGCCGGGAGCGATGTTCGCCGTGTGGGCCAGGTTAGCGGTAGGGTGACCCTCGTGTCGTTTTGAATGAACCCCCGATGATGGCGAGGTTCGTTGATTTTCTTGGGGCGATAGTGGAATCCGTCCAACGAGACCAAAGCTTCGAGCCCGTGTCGGCGTTCTTTTGTATCGGCCGCGTTATGCGACGTGAGAGAACGTTAGGGGGTTCGGACCTCCCATAGGCAGCGAGGCTGCCGACCAAACAGCTAATAACATCGAAGTTGGCACGGGTTGCTAACAGCCACTTCTTAACTTCTTTGACTCTTGGAGCCTTGTCCTTGAGAGACAAAGGCGATTGTCGAGTTACGCTCGAAAGGATTCAACGAAACCCGCGGGGCTGAAGTCTCATACGAGACTTCGGCGACACTTGCGTGTCTCTTGGGCTAGATGCCCGGAGGAAAGAAATTCCTGCGTACTTACTCGATCAAATTCAATGACCAAGGTCGAACCTGGGTTCCAATTGCAACCGTCCAATTCGCCACCACCGTTCATGGAATGAATGGTTTGCTCCGTAGTTAAGCCATCTTGTGAGTTAGAAAAAATGTTTATTGATTGAATGAATGTTTTACAATCAAATTCCTTCGATTCTGAGAGGAAGAGGAGATTGATTTGACTCCTTTTTATGTATGGGTTCTTGGTGGCGATAGGATGCTTCCCTCGATGCTCCGTCGAGTGCTTCCGTTGACGATCGGACCAAAGCTGCGGATGATCTAGAGGTTGTTGAAGAGGCTTGATCTCTCTTGTGCGCAAGTGCTTGATTTTCAAGAATTCTCTCTAAGCCGATGACCCTTTCTTTGTTGGGCTTTCAACTATTTATATGGGCTTGAGGGGTAGGCGACCCTATTGTCACTTTCATATGGGGTTAATGACCCTTCCCATCGTGCGAGCCAGTCCAACGCCGAGGCTGCGTTACGACAATGGCCGGTGTTTGCTCTGATGGCTGGTGCCGCTTCTGATGATTGTCGGTACACTTCTGATAGCGCCTTGTGAAATGCTGGCAGCCAGCGCCCGGAAATGCTGGCGAGCGACCTCGTCCGGACCAATGATGTCGCGAGGCGGCCGTTTGGAACGTCGAGGTTCAACTGTGGCGAACCTCGGTGATGTCGGGGTTCCTCTGCTATAAGCGAACCTCGGTTGGTATCGAGGCTCGCTGGCGTTGGCGAACCTGGTTGAGTGTTGGCGGGTATCGAGACTCACTGCTATAGGCGAACCTCGGTTGAATGTCGAGTTCGCTGCTTTATAGGCGAACCTCGGTGGCGTCGAGGTTCAGCGCTATAAGCGATCCTCGGTTAAATGTCGAGCCACCGGCGGCGAGCCTCGTCGAATGTCGAGCCCAGCTACTTGGCGAGCCTGGCTGAATGTCGAGCCTCCGCGCTGGCGAGCCTCGCTGAATGTCGAGCCTGCGCTGCTTGGCGAGCCTCGTCTGAATGTCGAGCCTCGGCTTGGCGAGCCTCGCTGAATCATCGAGCCTGCGCTGGCGAGCCTCAAATACGAATGTCGAGCCTACCGGCATGGCGAAGCCTCGTTCTGGAGAGTCGTAACTTTCAAACGTGCGTCCGAGACTAGGCAATTATATGGAAATCGACCATCTCGGAGGCGAGGGCCAATTGCCCCAGTCATCTTACCCAGTTCCTTTTGGTTTAAGAGATATCAGCATTTCTGTCTTATTTGGTAAGAGTCCGATCATCGAGATAAACTTAACCTTTAGGCGGGCGACTCCACTTAGATGGGCTCTTAAGCTCTTTTGCTCATTAGAGTTGCTGTGTAGGGATTAAGGCAATTTTATTGCCTACTGAGAGTTTTCTTCCATATGGAGCTTTCTTAACTAGAATTTTTGAAGCTTTTAGGTGTAGATTTAGACTCACGAGAATTTCATGATTCGTTCTTCAATTCTTTGACTCCAATGCCCTAACTAGGATGAAATTATCCAACTATATATATATATATATATATATATATATATATATATATATATATATATATATATATATATATATATATATATATATATATATATATATATATATATATATATATATATATATATATATATATATATATATATATATATATATATATATATATATATATATATATATATATATATATATATATATATATATATATATATATATATATATATATATATATATATATATATATATATATATATATATATATATATATATATATATATATATATATATATATATATATATATATATATATATATATATATATATATATATATATATATATATATATATATATATATATATATATATATATATATATATATATATATATATATATATATATATATATATATATATATATATATATATATATATATATATATATATATATATATATATATATATATATATATATATATATATATATATATATATATATATATATATATATATATATATATATATATATATATATATATATATATATATATATATATATATATATATATATATATATATATATATATATATATATATATATATATATATATATATATATATATATATATATATATATATATATATATATATATATATATATATATATATATATATATATATATATATATATATATATATATATATATATATATATATATATATATATATATATATATATATATATATATATATATATATATATATATATATATATATATATATATATATATATATATATATATATATATATATATATATATATATATATATATATATATATATATATATATATATATATATATATATATATATATATATATATATATATATATATATATATATATATATATATATATATATATATATATATATATATATATATATATATATATATATATATATATATATATATATATATATATATATATATATATATATATATATATATATATATATATATATATATATATATATATATATATATATATATATATATATATATATATATATATATATATATATATATATATATATATATATATATATATATATATATATATATATATATATATATATATATATATATATATATATATATATATATATATATATATATATATATATATATATATATATATATATATATATATATATATATATATATATATATATATATATATATATATATATATATATATATATATATATATATATATATATATATATATATATATATATATATATATATATATATATATATATATATATATATATATATATATATATATATATATATATATATATATATATATATATATATATATATATATATATATATATATATATATATATATATATATATATATATATATATATATATATATATATATATATATATATATATATATATATATATATATATATATATATATATATATATATATATATATATATATATATATATATATATATATATATATATATATATATATATATATATATATATATATATATATATATATATATATATATATATATATATATATATATATATATATATATATATATATATATATATATATATATATATATATATATATATATATATATATATATATATATATATATATATATATATATATATATATATATATATATATATATATATATATATATATATATATATATATATATATATATATATATATATATATATATATATATATATATATATATATATATATATATATATATATATATATATATATATATATATATATATATATATATATATATATATATATATATATATATATATATATATATATATATATATATAAATTGTTTGTCATCATCAAAAGGGGAGAATATTGGATATCTTGTCCCCAAAGATACTGCTTTGATGATAACAATTTATATTATGTGTGTTATATATATATCGCTAACTTGTCAATGCAGATATCAAACATGAATAAGATATTTGGACAAGTGCAAGATGAGTTCAAGGCAAAGTATTGAAGATAAGAGCTTTATGTAATTTTTATTTATATCTTCTTTACTTAGAAAATTTGTACAAGCCTTGATCACTCACACACACACACATTTAGAACACACTAACACATGCTTAGTGTGTTGGTTAACAATAGAAATCCCTATGTTAACCATTAGAGTTAATAGTGAATTTATAAGTCTAAATATATTGCATTCATATCATTTTCATCTTTAATAGTCGACTAATATAAAGTGTAGTCGACTACTATGACTATTAGTCGACTACATAGGCAGGTTTCGACTATTAGGTTTTAAATTTGTGACTTTTTTTAGCCGTTTATATCCGTTTCTTTAGCTAAAAAAAATATTTTTTCAAAGGGATATAAATATGTTACAAGTTCAGAAATTTATATTATCATTCCCTATCCACAAGTTTCAACTTTTGAACATTCTTAAGAGAGAAAGTTGAGTTTGATTTTGCCTTTGCGATTAATCCTACATACAAATCACTTGGAAATTTTCTAAAGATTAAAAAGATTCCTAAGCCACTGCTACACATCATAATACATCAAGGCTTATAGGAATTATTGTTGTTGATTCAAGAAAAAGTTTACTCTCGGGTTTTTGAGAGGTGTTGATCTCTTGGTGTAGAGATTGGCTGCAATTTGCATGGTCTTGCAAATTGGTCAGGTTTGCTTTTTGATTTTGTAAGTGTTTTCAAAATCATAGTGGAAATCTCAAGCGGGATTTGCTTGAGGACTGGATGTACACTGGGGAGGTGGAACCAGTATAAAATCTTTTATTTGTGTTTGTGATTTTCTGTGATTGTTGCTATCTTTATTACAATTTATAATCTACTTTGCATAATTTTTAAAAGAACACTATTCACCCCCCTCTAATGTTTTAGTGTGTTAGATCAGCGATCCTACATTAATATGTACTAATATTTCTTTTAAGTATTTTAAAATATTAGATAGTACATAGATGATAAATGATGGTCATGAGCCATACCATGCAAAATTAATAATGGAGCAAATCAACAAGAAAATAATGCAAGCAAAGCTAGCATACAAGGAAGCCAAGAAAGCAAGAAAAGTGTTATCTAAGTTCAAGACTAAGAGGATTTGCAGAAAGCTTTGGAATCTTGGATGGAGTAGAAGCTGATGAAGTCTCTGTGTGTTGGGTCTTAGGTAAAATTTATGATGTTTTCTAATAGTAAAGTAACACAATATTAAATAGCATTAGTTCTTAATTCCATTGACTGGACCTTCCTTTTGAACTTCCCATCGATCTTCCCATAGGTCCTCATAGAACTTCCCGTGGATCTTCCCATTGACAAATCTGGACAACTGTCATTGTTGACAAAATTAGCCTAGTCACATGCAACAAGTGGCAAGAGTTATTTTAATCAAAGAAATAACTCAAAGAAATAAAACTCACGTGTTCTCTACAGTCTTTTATTAAAATAACTAATATGTGATATTTTTTTTATTGCCCAGAACTAACTTTATCACATGGAGCCTATTTTATAAGTTTCAAGTTGGCCTATCTACATCATAATTTTACAAAGGATAAAAATAATTCATGTTCCCTTGATTTGTTTATTCTACCCCTTTTCATCAGCCCACAAAGTTCCTAATATAATAATCTCTCTTATATCTTAGACTTTTGCCCTCTCGCACCTGTTCAATTCTTTCACCCTTAGGGTACTTTAATCTATGGGCTTTACTTATTTATATGAGAGAGCTCTTAAGCCATGTGAACACAAAGACCTCAATGAGAAACTTTTCATATTTTAATACAGACTAGTGTTCATATTCTCTTGGCTTTATGGCTTGAGGTTGAAGAATAATCATAACCTTACGTTTTTACCTATACCATGTCTCCAACCACTTGGGATATATTATTTTGTCAAACCATGACAACTTGGACAAATCTTTTGAAAACAAGTTGGCCAACCCATTCTTTATCTTGCTTTAACACTTTACCATACCTTGTCCCCCAACTTATCATTCTATCACCATTCTTTATGTAAATGTCCCATACGAGTTTGTCTTATGAACTATTGTAATGCTTGGCTATTTATAGTTATTGCATTTGATATTTCAAGGCATGCCAACTACCACCAAGTAGAAGAGCCATTGCCCAAGCCCAAATTTATCCTATCCTCCAAAGCAATCTCTTCTCGAGCTAAAATCATTAGTGCCACTAGATCACATCTTACTATAAGCTTAGCAAGCTATTAGAACCTCAATTGTAATTGGAGTGAGCTTGCTATTGATTGAGTGAATATTTGTGCACATATCTTGTATTAATAGAAAAGCTTTTTTTTAATAGAAACCACCTTTAAAATATGGTGATTTTATAGAAACCACCTTCGATGTTCAATTTATATATAAACCACCTTTAAAGTTAATTTTGTTACAATCAACCACCTAGGCCCACTTTTTAGTTCAAAACTTTCACTAATTGATCCCACATAACCTCCATTAAGGATCATCTCTCTAATATACTTGAGTTTTGGCTACCAATTATTACAACAAAACTGAAAAAACTTGATTTAAAAGTGAGTCTAGGTGGTTGATTGCAACAAAAAAGACTTTAAAGGTGGTTTATGTGTAAATTAAACATTAAAGGTGGTTTCTATAGAATCACCCTATTTTAAAGATGGTTTCCATAAAAAAACCCTAATAGAAACACGAGAAATTCCCTTTGTAGCGGAGAGAACTCTTCAAGGTGTGAAGAGTGGAGAAGTGCTGCTGGCTTAAGGACGTCAAACTAGACAGTGGATGTGCTATAATCCAGAAACTTCAAGTGGAAGTTCAAGTATAGTGGATTTGGAAAGTTCTAGATGAGGTTCTAGGCATGTGGATATAGCCTAGTTGAGGGGTGAACCACCTTATATATCTCATGTATGCATTTTGTGTTGATTGCTCCTTCTTTCTATACTTTGAAAGTTCCTAAAACTTTCCTACTCTATTCTCGATCTATCTTAGAGTAAATCACTTATATCCTCAACTGAGACATGTTATATAACTTCCTATCAAACACTTCAAGAAAGATTCATTCGATTATTGGACATTTCCAATAATCTCTCCAATCATCTACCCAGTTATCTCCACAAATAAATGATGGTCATGAGCCATACCATGCAAAATTAATAATGGAGCAAATCAACAAGAAAACAATGCAAGCAAAGCTAGCATACAAGGAAGCCAAGCAAGCAAGAAAAGTGTTATCTAAGTTCAAGACTAAGAGGATTTGCGTAAAGCTTTGGAATCTTGGATGGAGTAGAAGTCGATGAAGTCTCTGTGTGTTGGGTCTTAGGTAAAATTTATGATGTTTTCTAATAGTAAAGTAACACAAGATTAAATAGCATTAGTTCTTAATTCCATTGACTGGACCTTCCTTTTGAACTTCCCATCGATCTTCCCATAGGTCCTCATAGAACTTCCCGTGGATCTTCCCATTGACAACTGACAACTGTCATTGTTGACAAAATTAGCCTAGTCACATGCAACAAGTGGCAAGAGTTATTTTAATCAAAGAAATAACTCAAAGAAATAAAACTCACGTGTTCTCTACAGTCTTTTATTAAAATAACTAATATGTGATATTTTTTTATTGCCTTAACTAACTTTATCACATGGAGCCTATTTTATAAGTTTCAAGTTGGCCTATCTACATCATAATTTTACAAAGGATAAAAATAATTCATGTTCCCTTGATTTGTTTATTCTACCCCTTTTCATCAGCCCACAAAGTTCCTAATATAATAATCTCTTATATCTTAGACTTTTGCCCTCAAGACTGCTCAATTCTTTCACCCTTAGGGTACTTTAATCTATGGGCTTTACTTATTTATATGAGAGAGCTCTTAAGCCATGTGAACACAAAGACCTCAATGAGAAACTTTTCATATTTTAATACAGACTAGTGTTCATATTCTCTTGGCTTTATGGCTTGAGGTTGAAGAATAATCATAACCTTACGTTTTTACCTATACCATGTCTCCAACCACTTGGGATATATTATTTTGTCAAACCATGACAACTTGGACAAATCTTTTGAAAACAAGTTGGCCAACCCATTCTTTATCTTGCTTTAACACTTTACCATACCTTGTCCCCCAACTTATCATTCTATCACCATTCTTTATGTAAATGTCCCATACGAGTTTGTCTTATGAACTATTGTAATGCTTGGCTATTTATAGTTATTGCATTTGATATTTCAAGGCATGCCAACTACCACCAAGTAGAAGAGCCATTGCCCAAGCCCAAATTTATCCTATCCTCCAAAGCAATCTCTTCTTGAGCTAAAATCATTAGTGCCACTAGATCACATCTTACTATAAGCTTAGCAAGCTATTAGAACCTCAATTGTAATTGGAGTGAGCTTGCTATTGATTGAGTGAATATTTGTGCACATATCTTGTATTAATAGAAAAGCTTTTTAATAGAAACCACCTTCGATGTTCAATTTATATATAAACCACCTTTAAAATATGGTGATTTTATAGAAACCACCTTTAAAATATGGTGATTTTATAGAAACCACCTTTAAAATATGGTGATTTTATAGAAACCACCTTTAAAATATGGTGATTTTATAGAAACCACCTTCGATGTTCAATTTATATATAAACCACCTTTAAAATATGGTGATTTTATAGAAACCACCTTTAAAGTTAATTTTGTTACAATCAACCACCTAGGCCCACTTTTAGTTCAAAACTTTCACTAATTGATCCCACATAACCTCCATTAAGGATCATCTCTCTAATATACTTGAGTTTTGGCTACCAATTATTACAACAAAACTGAAAAACTTGATTTAAAAGTGAGTCTAGGTGGTTGATTGCAACAAAAAGACTTTAAAGGTGGTTTATGTGTAAATTAAACATTAAAGGTGGTTTCTATAGAATCACCCTATTTTAAAGATGGTTTCCATAAAAAAACCCTAATAGAAACCTGAGAAATTCCCTTTGTAAACGGAGAGAACTCTTCAAGGTGTGAAGAGTGGAGAAGTGCTGCTGGCTTAAGGACGTCAAACTAGACAGTGGATGTGCTATAATCCAGAAACTTCAAGTGGAAGTTCAAGTATAGTGGATTTGGAAAGTTCTAGATGAGGTTCTAGGCATGTGGATATAGCCTAGTTGAGGGGTGAACCACCTTATATATCTCATGTATGCATTTTGTGTTGATTGCTCCTTCTTTCTATACTTTCGAAAGTTCCCTAAAACTTTCCTACTCTATTCTCAGATCTATCTTAGAGTAAATCACTTATATCCTCAACTGAGACATGTTATATAACTTCCTATCAAACACTTCAAGAAAGATTCATTCTGATTATTGGACATTTCCAATAATCTCTCCAATCATCTACCCAGTTATCTCCACAAAAAATTATCTTCAAAACCTACCACATCATTCTTTCCATCACTAAAATTAAAAAAAATCTCCACATTTCCTCAATAACCATGTTCACCCCCTCTATGGTTCATACAAACAGTGCATTTTGTGGAACTCACAGTCGAACTAGAAGACAAAACTGTGGCAAAGCAGAAGCATCAAAGTGCTACAAGATAAAATTCATGCACAAAGTTTATGTGGGACTACAAATGCAATCAATGAGAGCATTTATGGGGCACTACTAACTCACGTAAATGGCAAAAGTTACTTGAGTTGTCGAAAACGATGTCACGTTGCTATCCGTTCGATGCCCATACACTAAAAAGCTGTCAGTGTAGCATGTATAAGCCTAGTACAGTGTAAACCCCCTAAAACCTCATAAACGAGGGTTTCTCTATAAATAGAGACCCTTAGCCCACATCCAAAGGGCACCGGGTCTAAAGCTTCAAACTTTTTGCCAAAGTCTCCTATATCTTATCCAATCATTCGTGCCTGAGGATTGAACTCTCCTCTGCTCCAGTAGGGTTGCTCCTCCTAGAGAGAGCTCCTTGAGTCACATACTTCCTCTTTATTGGAGCTTTCTCATTAGCCTATTACCTCTCCATCGAGGTTTGCTCATTAGGATTCCTATTCACCTAAGAGCTACTACTACTCTCCAAAGGGTTCTATCCTCTTATAGAGATCGACAGTACACCCGAGGGTGACCACTCCTTTAGCTAGAATTATCTTCCTCCTACAAGAGGGTTTGCAAATAAACCCAAGTGGAAAAAAATAACCTTTGGTCTTCTTCATCACTTGAGATCGAGCTACTCTTCTTCCAAGGTGCGAGCTTCACAAGGGGGTGTTGTGAATACCTTCCACCATGTCATACAGTCTACAGAGATCCCGATCTATTTCTATCAGCATAGGGTCAAGAACCCACCTAAACAAAAACAAAGAGTAAATGGATTGAATCCATTCTCTGCTCGTTCGAAGCCCAAGTTTCGATGATGTCTCCATCACTCGATTTGCATAGAAAACAAATAGCATGCCCGGTGAGACCGGAGTTCTCTTCAAAGAAGAGCATCCCTCACAATATGACATGGCTACCCCCCTATCGAGTTTGATCAGAGGCATATTAGCGGTTTTTGAAGGAAGACGGTCATCACCAAAGCACAGTGAGGAGGGGTCAAAGATTCTCTATCTCAAGATCTAACTTTGCTTTATGCGGAGCTAGTTTACGTAGTCCTAAGCCAACATCATGTAATGATGAAGACAATGATGTAAACACAACTAAGGAGCATTGACACACTACTAACATTTATGCGCCATCAGACTAACCCGACGTAAATTCCAGTGACTAACCAGAGGTGGGCAATAGTGTGTGAGCACAACACCACATAAATGTCTAACTGTGCGTGAAGACCTCACCTCATGTAAACGAAGGCAAAGGAGACGTTTGAATGCTGAACTCACACGGGATGATATCAAATGTCTGTTATTTCATCAGAATTTAGAGCCCAGTCCCCTTAGTAATCTGAAGGAGTTTCTAAATGCCTGCGATCAATTGCATTATAGTGACGGATATATATATATATATATATATATATATATATATATATATATATATATATATATATATATATATATATATATATATATATATATATATATATATATATATATATATATATATATATATATATATATATATATATATATATATATATATATATATATATATATATATATATATATATATATATATTTGTGTGTGTGTGTGTGTTCCTAAGGTGACACTTTAGATTCAATCTAAGGAAGCCTCTTGATCCATGGATTAGACTATTCCAAAAGATGATCGGCTCCATTCATCATGATCTACATGTCTCAAAACATCTATAAAACAAAAATCATAATAATTTAATACTTCTAACACATATTTTTCATTGTCTCTTTAGTTATATAGTTGTAAAACCGTTAGTTTTACAATCACTTGATGCATGAGTAACTATAACCCAATATACCTATTTTTGTTTATACACAATCCAAAACATATAAATCAAAATGAAAAAAGTGGATCGAGTAAACTAATTGCATATGATGTAGTTTTGGAGGTGCTTCCTTAGATTAAATATAATGCCACCTTAGGAACACTATTCCCATATATATATATATATATATATATGTGTGTGTGTGTGTGTGTGTGTGTGTGTGTGTGTGTGTGTGTGTGAGAGAGAGAGAGAGAGAGAGAGAAATTTAGATCAAGAGGACTTTGAGAACTTGTTATCCACTCTTAGTTAAACATGAAAATTTTTATTATTTCCAATAAAACCATAAGTTAGAACTAGGATAGAGTATACTATTTTGAAAATCCATTATTAAAAATTATTTAGAGTTATCATAAAAGACTAATCTTGAGTATAAGACTAACTGATAACTAGAGAGTTTGAAGATTCATCAAGTAAATTAATTATTAATTAACTTTATCAAGTTGACAAGTGACAAAAAATTCAAGGGAAAGAAATGAAAGAGAAGAGAAGAAAAGAAAGGGTAAAAGAAATGATAAAATAGAGAGAAAATATGATTAGTCTCCACGCCCACACCTAAACTTTGCATTGTCCTCAATGCAGATTATATGATGCACAAAATAAAGCAGATAGGAAATGAAGCACTTATATTTATTCGATCGACCTTGAATAATGATAAAATGATAAAAATCTGTAAATTATCTTTGGTATGAGGAGGATGTAGGCAAAAAGTTTCTTTTTCTCTTTTTTCTTTTTTTCCTTCATTTTTTCATTTTTTTTTTTTTTTTCTTCTTTTTTCTTTTTTTCTTTTCTTCTACAAAAGAACATAGAAACTCTCAAACAAGAAAAGAATATATCCTTTCTCCTATTATTATGAGACAAAGAGTAAAGATATAGAATAAAAGTTTTAAAATAAAAAGCTCATGTCCTACATCAAATCCTACCTTATTGCTGAAAACCCTACCTCAGATTTTAAAGAGGTATAAATTGATGAACTCTATTATGTGCTTGAATTCTATACTTTCTGAGGTTTTTAATAATTTATGCAGCATTTTATGGTAGGTTGGTAAGGAGTAATTAGTCAAACCAAAATCAATGTGCATATCGTAGACATGCATTTCCACCGATGGAATGTTGAGTTCAGAATTGAACTAAAGATCAGAGTATTGTTCTAACTCCTCAAAAAACTCAATCTCAGCACTGAAAATCTCCTCTAGACTAGGGTTCATGATTGAGACTTGATGAGCTCATTGGTCCATCTTTCCTAAAAATTCAATTTTTTCATCAAAAGGCCTGATTTCTTCATTAATGATCTCCTCAAAACTCAAGTCAGTAAAATCTGACTCACACTCCCCTTCTAATTATTCACTTGATATTTCCTGGATGTAGTTCATTTCTAGGGATTGATCCAATAGATTAGTCGGCTAGTTCTCTAGATTAAAAATATTGAGATCAACAGTCATATTTTCAAAGGATAGCTTCATTTGATCAGTTTTACATTTGATCAGAGCATTAGAGGTTGCTAAGGATGACCTTCCTAAAATGACTGGGATTTGACCTTTAAGATTGGAAACGGACTGCTTTTCCAAGCCTATAAAATTAATAAGAAAAATGAACTATCCAACCTTAATTAGAACTTCTTCAATTTCTCCCTTGGGCATTTTCACAGATCTATCATCTAACTGGAGGGTACATCTGGTTGGTTTTAATTCACCTACCCCTAGTTGTTGATAAACTGAATAGGAAAGGAGATTCACACTAGCTCCTAAATCTAGAAGTGCCTTATCAATGAAGGTATTTCCTATAACACATGAAATAGTAAGACAACCGGGGTCCTTATATTTTAAAGGCATGGACTTTGAAAGCATGCACAGAGCTTAGTAGCTAAAAAGACTTTCATGGGAACATTGGTGGTTCCTTTCTTAGTGCATAAATCCTTCAAAAATTTCGCATAAGAGGGATTTGTTCGATTGCATCTAAGAGAGGAATGTTGACTTTGACCTATTTGAGAGTTTTTAGAATTTTCTCCATTTGAGAAGAGTTTTTCTTAGGTCTGAGTCTATCTAGAAAAGGAGCAACGGGCTTATATCTATCTAGATTAGGCTCAGTTTCGGGTTCAGCTTCTTGGTCATTGAAAGGGGGTGATTTATTAGAAGGAGAAAGAGTTTGTTCTAGTTCAACATTTTGAACAGGAGAAAAGAAAGAAGGAGTTTGATCCAGAGGCATTCTAACTTGATTATATTTTTGTTTCCCTGACCATAAGGTGTGAACTGCATTCACTTGAGCTGTGTAGCTTGAACTTGATCCAGTTTCCTTAGGGTTTGTAACATGTTTACTCAAAAAAATTTCTTTCTCTCTTTCACTCACGTCTCTAGCTAGTTAACCAAGTTGAGTTTCTAATCTAGCTATGGCTTGAGTATTGGAATTGAGAATTTGACCGATTATCTACATAAAGGAATTCAAAATGTTGGATGAATGAGTCAATATGTTGGTGGTCTATGTGGAAGCTTTGATCATGACTTCTAAACCCTTTTCTAAGACACTGAAATGTTTCTCGTGATTAGAACTTGGAGGAATAGGATTAACTGGTTGATGATGAGGAGGCTAGTTTAGATATAGCAGATTGGCTTTTGAAAAATTATTCGGTGTGTTGAATGGAACTGTGTCCTCTAGGAAATTATGAGGTTGAAGTGGGCATGATATTTTAATTTTAGGAAAAATTTCCCTAATTCCATGAAAATTTTGGATGATTTCTCTAACTCGGATTGTAGGTTGGAGAAAATGGATCATTTTTAGAATGCTAGAATGCAGCGTTCATCTGGTCTAATGGTTGGTTGTTTTTTAAGAGAGGACATTCCTCTGAAACATGGCCTTGAGAGAGCCAGTTATGACATCCTGGGGTTGAAACTTGGTTGATATGAGCTGGGGCTCATACTTTGATTTTTAAGGCTTCTAACCTATGCAGAATTGTTTCCATCTTCACTTTAGAGGCAATGTTTGACTCAAGGATGACCACTTTCTATGATTGGGGGAACTGATAAAACTCTATCATCACAATGTTCCCACTACATAGTTTTTTCAAACAAATTGTCTAAGAATTCCCAGGCTTTGTCATCGTTTTTCTTCATAACCCTTGATACATAGATTCTAAGGATATTTTTGAAGAACAATTCAATCCTTCATAGATGATTTGGCATAATCGCCACTTTTCTAGACCTGATGAGGACATCGGATGAGAAGATCCTTAAACCTATCAAAATATTTGAAGAATGGTTCCCCTGGGATTATCTTACAAGACTGAATGATATTCCTAAGCTTCACCGCTTTATAAATTGGAAAAAGTTTCTTTAGAAAAATGGTCAAATTTATCCCTAGTGAAGATAGAATTTGTGAGCAACCTATACCACCATTTCTTAGCCTTGTCCTTAAGAGCAAAGGGGATAAATCTAAGCTTAATTGCTTCCTCAAATAACTCTCCAATCTTAATCATAAGACAAACTTTCTCAAACTCGGATATAAAAGTGTAGGCATCTTCGGACTCATTTCCCAAAAACTTGGGAAGCATGTTTACGAAATGCGGTCTAAGCTCATAATTAACACCATTAACTTTGAAAAGTTTAATGTAAGATGGGATTGCATTTTTAGTAGGATAACACATGTCTTGAAGAACGAGTGGATTTAGATTTTCTATTTCTTTAGTTTTAAAATTGATTCAACATGGATTAAGCAATTTTATTATCTCTAATCCAAACTTACATACACCAAATGAAATTATTTTTGAAATCATTTTGTTAATATATCACAAAAAATTAAGAAAATGTCTAACAAGAAAAACAAATGTTAAGTTTTTTCTTTTAAATTTTTATAAAAAATGAAAACAACTAAAAGACTAAAAAATTAGGGAGAGAAGGATAAAAGAAAAAGAAAAACCCAACCAAATAAATCAAGATCAAGCGCTTGAAACAATAACCCTTCATTCTAGAGTTAAGCCTAACTCAACTTGACTAGCACCTAGCCGAAACTCCTTGAGTGAAAAGATTAAAGTTTACTTGGTCAATTAGCTAGGTAAGGATAGTACTAGAGGAAGAACAATGACAAATTAAGTATTTCTTTCCTTACGGAGCGCTTAATACAACTCCTAAACCTTGCCTTAGACACCAACGAAGTCAAGTAAACTTAAACTAATTCACCTAAGGATTTCTTGTTCCTTAATGAGCTCGAATCATTAGGGGCCAACGTCTAACTAGTTTTAGAAGGCTTAGGTTTGTGTAGTGAGATATTATTGATTTGTGGGCTAAAGAAAGGGTGATGAAATCTCTCACCTTATCTTGATTAGAGGGCTTTCGCTCTTAAGAGTATTTTCTAGTGAGTGCTCAAATCAAAATGCTCAAATCACTTTGGCGAATTCCTACTAACTATATGCAATGCAAACCCTACGAATTAAAAACAACTACAAGCGAATGCAAAAAAAAAATTTTTAATTAGGATCAATAGAAAAACAAATATGAGAAAAAGAGCTCTTGTTTGAATTTATTATCTTATTTAATAGTTATTCAAGTGGAGGGTGAATTTTATTAGGGTCAACAAGAGAATTGTTTTTATTAGTTCCAAATTGTCTCTAATGTGAAAAGCCTAATTAGAGGGTGGAATTGAAAATATAAGAAAAGGAACTCGCCTTTTCAAGGGGGTGGCCCCTCGTAAAGCAAATCTTCTTCTTCAATATTTAATCTTCTTCTTCTAGTTTAGTCCTTCATAAGAAAACAAGATTCAAAATAGAAAAATCCTATTTACATACACCTTCCCCAATAACGGTGCCAAAACTTGATGAGCATAAAAACGAACATGCAAGGTTGCAAAAGAACAACTATCAAGTATAGTATTTAAGATATTGATCCATGGGGAAGGAGATCGAGTATTAGAAAAATAAATCTAAAGGGGTTCTTAGATTGTGTTGAAACTAATAATGAGAGGTTAAATAAAAGTCGTATTTTGGGTAGAGCTCTTGCACAAAAATAAAAGGCCAAATCAAGAGGAGAGAAAGAGAATAATGAGAGAATAGGAAATAATTGGAAATAAAAAGAAAATAACAAGAGGGAAGAATGAGATAAGAACAAAAATAAAAAGGAGAATCTTATCACAACAACAAATCAAAACTAGAAATAATTAAAAGATAAAGGAAATTAAGAGAGGAGAATAGGAATCTAGGATTGAATCCACTAGTTAATTTTAATTTATATTTAAAGATAACTCTCTTTTATTCACATGTTACTCAGAATTCCTAAGCATAGACTATGAAGTTACTCAAAACAAACATAATCTATCAAAATCACATCCAAGCAATATTAGCACTCATGAAAAGGAATAAACAACTAGATAATAACTAGAAAATGAATAAGCATAACCTATCAAACCATTCAAGGAAAGCATAGACTATCAAACTCTTTTTTTCCAATTAGTTCTCTAGTTGATTATTCTAACATGATCATTTTAAGCACAAACATAGCAAATCAAAAATACAAAAGGAAATTAAACTAGTTTTATCTAATCCTAGATTTATTACAAGAATTAGTTACTCATATTGCAAAATAAAATAAAATAAAATCTATCCCGAAAGTATAAAAGAACAAGAAGAAAATATAAACTACAAAGCAATAAAAGAAAGATATAGAAAATTAATGCATAAAAGAATAAGAAAATAAATCTACACTACAAAGCATGAAATAAATCTACATTACAAAGCAATAAATCTACTCTACCAAACATAAATTAAAAATAAAAAATCGCAAAATATGCAATTCTAAAATAAGAAAATGAGAGAGGAAAATCAAAACTTACATTCAAGGGGTTGACCCCTTGCGAAGTAACTCTTCATCTTCATCATCAAAAGAGGAGAAGAAAGAAATTTAAAATAGAGGAAAAATTTTATTTATTGTAAACAAAAGTTTATAATTTTTTGAAAGGTTTTTCAATTAAGAGTGGCCCTCCTCTCCAAAAAGAATTTTTAATAAAAAATTTCACATCCAAACCCCTCACTCTACCTCTCTATTTATAGCCTACAGTCTTTAACCTTAGCTCTTTGATTAGCTAGGGTTTTGAAAAAATAAACGTCACCCATTGATTGATTCTGTTACACTCTAATCAATGGGCTCATCGATGAGCTCAAAGATGAGCCCATTGATTAGTTTGTAACAGAATTATAACAAACTTTGTTGACTCCACCTTTTTGGGGGTTTTGGGCTTTTGGGCTTCTTGTAGGCTTTCATGAAGTCATGAAAAGTGAGGAGAATCGGTCCATTTGAGCTTTTTTTCTTTAAATCTTTATTACCTAAAAATTAAGATAAAAAAATATTATTAGTAGATATTTTATTTAAAATAAAATAGATAATAAGGGTATAAAAGTTTAATAAAATATCATGATTATTGATATTTCATCAGAGGAGTCATACTGCAGGATCTATGTCATTAGATCCCAAAGATAAGTACCACTTGCCCGTCTTCTTTTGATTCTGGGAATTTGTTACGCGCGTTATACATAAGTCACAATTTTAATTATGATATAATATTTAAAATCCTAAAAATTTATGCAAATTGCTGTAGGGTCTATAGTTGATGATTCGCTGATGTTTTAGAATAATTTGTTTGAGATTTGATAGGGTTGACCCAAACACAACCGTTAGTTTGAAATATGTAGATGTTTTCACAAAAAAAAATTAGTTCATCATTTCCATGTAGCTTGATCTTGGAAACATGATAGAAATATAGTAAAAATATGTATTTTTTATTACTATTATAGTTTATAAGAGTCACTAGAAGATTTGAGGTGAAACGACTACGGAACAATGCAAATAAGATCAAAACAGCAGCAGCAGTGACGAATCAAGTCGTCTGATGGGCGACATCATTCATCTAATTTGTGATCAAATGTCTGGTGCTCCAACACCAGATGTCTAAACTTAGCTTCAGATGTCTGGTCAGGTATGGGAGACGTCTATTTTCATATGACAGAAACTATATTCTCGGGTGTTATTACAGAGATGTCTTGTTTGCATGGGGAGATGTGTGATTTTTGGTTCAAATGTCCGGTCTAATATTTGAGACTTAATTTTGTTGAGATTCATAATTAACTCCCTAATTATATATATATATATATATATATATATATATATATATATATATATATATATATATATATATATATATATATATATATATATATATATATATATATATATATATATATATATATATATATATATATATATATATATATATGGGAAAAGTGTTCATAAGGTGGCACCTTAGATTCAATCTAAGGTTGCCTCCAAAACTACATTATATGCTATCAAATTACTCGATCCACTTTGTTTATTTTGATTTATATATTTTGGATTGTATACAAATAAAAATTAGTCATATTAGGTTGTAGTTACTCATGCATCAAGTGATTATAAAATTAACGATTTCACGACAATATAACTAAAGAGACAATGAAAAATATGTGTTAGAAGTATTTAATCATCATGATTTTTATTTATAGATATTTTGAGACATTTAGATCACGATGAATAGAGCGGATCATCAATTGGAATAGTCTAATTCATGAATCAAGAGGCTACCTTAGATTGAGTCTAAGGTGCCACCTTATGAACACTTTTCCACATATATATATATATATATATATATATATATATATATATATATATATATATATATATATATATATATATATATATATATATATATATATATATATAAAACTAATGGTCTGATTAGCCTAATTAATAGTTTTAGCTGTGTCTAAAGGGACAATATGACTAATTGATGATATAGGATGTTTCTATTCAGTCCAGTTATTTGACTTTTAACCATATTTGACTGATGAGTTTACTTTTAGGTTTTACATATTTTAAAGCATACTCTTGTCTTAATAAATTCATAATTGGTTTGGTTGTCTATTAAGACCTTCACACTTTTCTCTTAAGGAATTGACCTACCCATGACTACAACATGTATAATGAACTCTTAGAAGTTGGTAGTTGTTTGATACCCTTATTTTTGTGTTTCTTTTATCAAGATTTGGATTGTAAACACCTCTATCCAAATATTTGAGGATGAATTATTGTTTAAAACTTTAACTGAGTTATCTTATTCTCCACAACCATTTTGAGGTATGTTGGTGATTGTTGTGTTATTTCTCTTAATTGCTCAACTGAGTATTTGTTTAACAACCGAACTTGAGTTGTTATATACTGATAATTTGTAAGTGTTCAATTATGTCTAGGAAGACTTGACACTTAAAAACTAAGTAGGAATTTTGATACTTAATAGATAATGCAACTTGAAAGAGTATTTGATTATTCAGTAGTGTGGGAGTAGTTCTATGAGATACCTTCACTGTATAATGGAGTGTTTTGCCACTCAAATAACTCAGCACATTAATGTCAGTTAATGAATAAACCTGCAGGCAATTCAATGATTTTATAGCTATCAATTCGAATGATTTTATAGCTATCGTTACAAGGTGAATAGTGTTGAATGCTAATGATTGATAGGGTTTTGTTAATTAATCCTTTGTGCATATAGACGGGTTTAGTAACTTGCTCCAAGACTGCAAGGTATTTGATCTCCTAGGTTAGGGATTAAGTACATATGCGCCGAGCAGTTAGCTACTGACTGTGATGTCAATGATGGTATATAACACCTAACAAGTTGTATGGTCAGTGCTTCGGAGGATTAGGATTTGGTGCATAACATTATACGTAGAAAGAAACTAATTTAAGTAGCAACGGGGATGGGGGATAAATAATAAGGTGAGTCATGTCTCAAGGTGAGTTTATTGGCTAGAGGACTCCGAGATGAGTGCCTATTTATGAGTTATGAGTATGTATATGTGTAATCATCTTAAGCGGACAGACTTCATTGCATATCCAAATAAGAACATAATTAAAGATTAATTTTAAACTGGTATTTATTTAATGCAGTTGTCTTTCAAATTTTCACTTTACTTCATGATTAATATGATGATATGATATGATGATGATGCAGTAGTGTGGATGATATCTTCTTTATGAGATATATTGATGTTCATTCTCACATCATTTTCACATGTGTTTTATTATACTTTCGGTGATGATATCTTCGCTTTATGAGATATATTGATGTTTATTCTCACATCAATTTCACATGTGTTTTATTATACTTTCGGTATAAGTGTTGACCAAATTATTAGGATTTGAGTAGACATGCCTAGTAGTGACATTACCTTTATTAAGGTGTGAGGTTAACCTTATCAGTTCACTACAAATTTTACGGTCTACATTCCTATTTATGTTATTGTTGTTAACTGTATCTTACTGGTCTACCATTTTATTTGAGGACTATTATCTTTTGATGATCATTATCTCTTTGAGCTTATCATTTATTTATTTGTATTGATATGTGAATTATTATTTACAAGTTTGTTCATTTGGATTCCTTTTCTTTTAATGGTACTTGCTAAACCGCTCTAATGGATCGTTTTTTTCCCTTTCTAGGTAGTTGATGTAAACGAGACTATGAGCAAGGGATTGGTTGAGAATATAAATGGTGAACTATGGATTTTAATGTTGATTACTGTTAGTTCTTAATATTTATCCCTTTTTCTAAAAATTTATATTTTTGAATTTGACCTATTCTGATAAATAAATAAAAATGAGTAGCAATGATTATAAGCTTAACACACTATTACGATGTAGTCATACTCAGAGCAGTGTGTGATGGCCTTGTTGCGCTCCGATTAGGTCGAGGAGCATGACAGGGTTTTAGTTGTATCAGAGCCAAGGCTTAAAATATTTTCGCAATTAAAAGTTATAGTGTTTAGAAAAAAAGGAAAAGATTCATAAAAGCCAAACTAGTTTCTAAAAACCAACGAGTTTTATGAAAGTATTTTGAGAAAACTCTCTGTTTTAAATCGACCATGTTTGCTCAACAATCCGTTCCAATCAGGGACATCGACTACCAAGCGCAATCGTAAGGTATAAAATTTGTGTTTCAATTATTTCAATTCTACTATACATATTGCACATTTTCGTATAATCTTATGCTTTGTTCTCTGAGATCTTTTGGATCTATATAGTGCAAGATGAAGTTTTGACATTGATCCAATTCGAGAAATTGCACAATTACACTTAGGCCCTTGAGTATCGTTGCTTTTTTGCAACTAGTTTTTATATGTTTATTATATTTTTGCAATTAGATCCTTATAATGTGATAGTCCTTGAACAATGTTTCTTATGTCCTGACTGGAGGAGTTAATATCAAAGGATGCGCGAACGTATAGTTTCAGAGCTGGTGGATAGTTCAAATATTTTGTAGAATTCTACCTAGCCCTTGATTCCTTTTTCCTAATGATAGGAAATTTTCCTTTGACTTTATATAATTTTATACCGTGAAGCATGATATTTATTTCTCTGAACTATCAAAATTATTATTGATAGGTTAAATTCTTTGTTGACTTTAAGTCTATATGCAAGTTGATATATTTGCTATCTCTTAAGGACTCTTTTTAAGTTTTCTGAAATCTTGAATCATCATGTCTTATATGTACATGCATGTTTAACATTTGTGGTTATTATGAGTGTTTATTAATCCTAATTTGGATACTTTATGTTAGGTGTCAAACACCCTTATGAGTTTCAAATCCTTCAGCTTATCAGATTGAAGTGATCTTATCTAGTGTACAGAAGTCTACCTCACCTAGCATTTTATCAGGCTTATAATGTTGCCTTGTAGTGCCAATCATATGTAGAAAGTTAAATGTTCAACTCAATCTCTTATAAGTTTCATTATAAGACCTTTCAGAGTCTTTCTTGGAGCCAACTATATTCTCGAAGAAGGTAGCTAAGTGCTAGCTTTAGTTGCAGTTTAGATCCAAGTAGTTCATCTCCGATCTTGATTTTTTATTTTGTTTTCATTACTAGATTTTATAGTTGAGCCTTTAGACTCTATTATTTTGCTTTTGCAAATTTTAGCTCTTTTGGAGTTGCGTATTTTCAAGTTGATGTTTTATGTCACCGCATTTTGTAGTTAGACCACTTGAAAACATCGTGGTTATCGTTTTGGAAGATAAACCCCTATTATATTTTGGAGTTTTATAATTTAGTCACATCAAGATATTTTTTTCATTTATGTGAAATACTTTACACATAAACCCTTGATCTTTTAAGGCGTTGGTTTGCAATGTAAACCTCATACTTTTAAAGGGTTCTTGTTTTCGAACCCTTTCAGTTTCAAGTCCTCAAAATATCTTTTGACAACAAGGAATTTTTACTTTTTTAATTTCATTAATTTGATAGTGCAGTTGAGAAAAAAAATTTTAGCTCAAGTTTGGTAAGTGTGAATTTTTCGGTTAAACCATGAAGTTTTGAGAAAACCTTGTTTTGCATTTTGAACCCTCTAATCATGAGATGTTCGAAATTTTCTTTGCCTCAAAGGAATTTTTACATTTTTAATACCAATAAATGGAATGGAATTTAGAGAAAAATTTATGAGTCAAAAATTTGGTGTTTCTGCATTTGCACCCCCGTAATGTTTTGGCTTTGTAGATAGAATCCGTTTTATTTTAACTAGTATAATGCACGTGCTTTGCAATGAACGCACATGTTTTAAGTTTTGAATTTTTTCAATAGTAAAATTTTGTATTAATAAATAAAATTGTATAATAAGATTGCTTAAAAATGTATGAATTAATTATTACTGTAGCTATTATAACTGAATATTTTCTTATAATAATCGTCCCATGCTAACTTTTTTAATTAAGTCCCCAAATCTAAAATTATTCTTAAATAAAACTGTCAATTCTATAAGTTCTCTTAAATATGCTCCTCCAACTTGAAAGTTGTTAACTTAACTCTAAATTAAATAAGCTGCATTAATATTGCTAGCTTTTTCCTAATGTTCCCTAGATAGTTACATCAATACCGCAACATATTACAATAGTTACTTCTCATTATAATTATTTAATAGGGTAAATTATATTAAACCCTTATGAACTTTCAGCCCCTATGAACATTCAAACTCACACTAAACTCCTAATAACTTTTCTATTTCAAATAAAACCGCCAATAACTTTCTAAATTTTGCAGATAACCCCATAAATTAGAATCAAAATGGCATAAAAGGTATTTTGAAAGTTATTAGAGGTTTGGTGTAATTTATCTAAAAGATATTGGGGCTTTCTACAAAACTTATTAGGGTTTAGTGTGATTTGAAAGTCCATATGGTCTATTTACTACAAAATGCTAAAAGGTCAAGGGGTTTACTGCAATTTACCTTATTTAATTATACTTCTTAGTTCAAGTAATACTATTAAAATAATTATACTATCTATATACTATAAAATATTTATCTAATTTAATTTTTTAATTATGCTCTTAAATAATTTAGTACTATAAATGTTTTATAAATTTTCATTATACTGTCATTAACAATTAATAGTACTATTATTAATATTAAATAATTTTTGTAAAAGGTTAGTTTTCAATCATTACCAAGTATAGATTATTCAGTATCATGTAATAATCTTTGAGAAAATACTCTAAAAATAATATTAAATTATTTATTTAATTTATTTAATAATATAATACTAAATAACTAGTGTAATTCATAATTTATGTGATATTATTAAAATAATTACACTATTTATAAGATTAAATATTTATTCTATTTATTTTATTGCTCATTGAATTATAGTATAATTCGTAGTAGTATTTAGTAATATATTATTCTATTTATACTATTATTTTAATTAATTTATTATAATTCATAAATAATTATTGTAATAACTTAATTGGTTACTACTAATAATTGTGTATACTTATTTTATAAATTATTTTATTTTATTATTTTTAAACAATTAACTGTTATAAGAGATTAAATTATTTTAAACAATTAATTGTTATATTATTTTATAAATTATTTTAAACAATTAATTGATAATTATAATTATTTAGGAAGGTGAGGAAGTGCATAATTAATAAGAGGTTATATTTAGGTAATGAAAAATTAATTAGAGATAATGGCATAGTTAGAATTTATTAAAATTTGAGAGGGCAAAAAGGAAATTAAAAGCTTTAACACCCCAATCCTCTTTTTATAGTAGTATCGGTAAGCAATCTTTGCATATTTAGCTCATCTTTGAACTATGTCTTAGGCACTCATGTCATGCTTCGTGACCTAAACAGCTGATGGGAAATAAATGATTACCTCCTAAGTTGCAAGTATACAACTTATCAAGTTATAGTATAAAAGATTATCGAATCCCATGAGGAAGGCGTTGTAAGATTATGTTTAAGTTTTGGTTCTCAAATTATGCGCAAGACAATTAGGAGTTTATGTACATGGTGAAAGTGGTCATGAAAAGATTAGAGAGTATATTGTGGATTATGTGCAAAATAAATGAAACGAGGAAGAAAATGTGTTGTGGAGAGATTGAGATTGTGAAGGTGAATAAGTGTAAATAAAAGAAAACAAGATAGAGAGAGAAAGAGATAAATAAAAACGAAATCAAGAAATCAAAATCAAGAAGGCAAAGATGGAGGATTCAATTAGAGATATGAAGGAATCTAGAATTGAATCCACTAGCTAATCTCACTTATAAAATATGAACCATTATCTTTTTATCACATTTTATTTTAGATTTATTAAGCATAGACTATCAAACCACTTAAGGAAAGCATAACCTATCAAATTATCACCTAAATGAAATCAATACTCATGAGGAGAATAACAACAATATAGTAATCCTAGAATTCATAAGCATAACCTATCAAACCACTTAAGAAAAGCATAGACTATCAAATTCTTCTTCTATCAATTAGTTCTCTAGTTGATTAGCCTAAACATGATTATTTTAAGCATAAGAGAGTGATTCACAAATATAAGAGAGAATTAGACTAGTTTCATGTAAAACTAGATCCCCACAAGAGGTTAGTTCCACATCTTTGAAAAATTAAAAGAAAGAAAATCAAGATGAGAGTAAGAGGAGGAGAATGAAAATTCAACTAATTACAAAAGAAAAGAAAAATAAAAGCAAAGAATGAAAGAAAAGAAAATCTAAAATAAGAGCAATGAAAGTAAATCTACTCTATGAATTAAAGGCAAGACATGAAAGTAAATTGCATGAAATTAAATTGCATGAAAGTAAATCTAAACTACAAAGCAATTAAATGAACAAGAAAGAAAAAGAAATGCAAAAGAAATAAAATAGAAACCTACAACTCCTGATCTTCATTTTATCCTCCTTTTGGTCCTTGGATAAGAAGAAGAGAAAGGAAATTGAAGGGGTGAAAAATTTTATTTATTGTGTAATAAAAGTTATAATTTTTGGAAAGTCTTCTCAATTAAGAGTAACCCTCCTCTCCAAATAGAGTTTTTACAAAATATTTCACACTCAAAACCCTCAGATTTCACCCCTATTTATAGCCCAACGGAGTTGATGTGAACCATTGGATCAAACTTGGCCACCAAGAAAGAGAAATCAGCCCTTAATTCGGAATCTGTTACGAATCAACCGATCGACCAATCGGTTGGCCAACCGGTTGGCCGACAGATTGGTCGACCGGTTGGTTTCCAACCGAATTTATCTTTTCTTTATTTTTCTTCACGAATTTATTTTGGATCACTTTGGTATCTTGGGCCTTCGTTTGTCTTCAGATTTGGGCTTCAAAAATTGGTAGAAATTCAGAGAATTTGAGTCATTTGGGCTTTTATTCATTATTTCTTTATTAGCCTGCAAAATAAGATAAAACAATTATTAGTAATATCTTTATTCATAAAAATAGGTAATGAGGGTATAAAAATATAATTAAAATGTGATAATCAATAGCACGTGACTAGGCTAGCAGCAAACCACCTAGATGACAACTAAATCCAAATGATCTACTTAAGCCATAATTTGCATACTTATTTTTTTGTTTTCAAAATATAAATTTACGAAAAATATCATATACTTCAAGATCTTGTGAAAAAATATTCAAAAAATTGAAATCTACTTTCAAAACCAAATCAAAACCAACATATACCTGGATCTCCATTGTTCTGAAATCAACCAACCCTCTATCTGGAATATATGCACCAACTGGGAAAAAAAGGAAAAAGAACAAAACAATAAAAATAAATCCGTAAGAGCGGATAATAGCAAGTACCATTAAAGGATAGGATCCAAAAGACAGAATAGTGAAAATATAATTCAATACACAAATAAAAATCAAATGGAAGAAAGCACAATAGGATATAATCATCAACAATTTTAAAATGAGATAATACCTAGGGTTGAACAAGAATACAAAAAATATACATGATTGAGCAAACATGAATCTCAGAACAAACTCTCAACTTCATGTCGAAACATTCTTACTCGTTGTATCTCAGAAAGGAACATGTATCAGAACTCGTAACTTGGCTCTCGGTATGATAAGAAATCTCAAAACACTGAAATACTAAACATAAACATACTACATCACTCATCATGTCTACACACATATCATACAAGCATGTGCAAACCAATTGGAAATTTCTAGCATACTTAATTAATTTTATGTTATTTGAGATTAAATAATAATATTGATCAATTTAAGATGGACAACAAAAATCTCAACTTGGCAATCCAAATGAGACTCTAGAAATAACTCATCAAAATGGCCAAATTAAATCTCACACTTTATAAATCCAAATTATTATTTATTCTCCCCCATTTAAACCCAATATTTTCAAAGCAACTCATTTTGGGCGATTACACATGATGTTGTCTAATCTTAGCTTTTCTATATTACACGACTAAATATGGTGTGAGAAATCTAGCACAAAGCATGGAGGTTGCAAATCCCCATACTCACATTTTACACGTCATCACTCAATACTTATTGTGAAATATACAAATTCTAAGAGTTCGGTAAAGTCAGGTTTTAACCATCTAACAATGTTATCTCTTCTCAACATATCATATCCATATACCATAGGTAACAATTTTGCACCTCTTGAGCCCACCATAATCTCAGCTAATAGCTTACAATGTTGATCAAGACAAATGTCTGATATTTAAACTCCTAATTCCTGTGAGTTTGCATGTGTAATTTTTAAGGATATATTTATTAGGAGACATTTTTAAAATAGACCTTTTTTGAAACAATATAAGCAAAATCGACCCTTTCATGATAATATTAGCAAAATCGACCTCCTTTTGACCAGCTGGCAAAAAGGAGGTTGATTTCGCAAAAATCAACTTCTAAATTACACGGGACTACTAGTCCCGTGTAATTACGAAGTGCTAATTGAATGTGAGAATTAGACGGGACTAGCAGTCCCGTATAATTCCCCCCTTTATAAATCTGCACGTGACCCTCTCTCTCTTCATGAGTCCACCAACCGCAGAATCACTGCTACTCTCTCCTCTCGACCCTTCCGGTTCTATCTCCTTGCCCCAAATTGAGCGAAGCGGACCTTTGCCTCGACCGCCAGATCAAGTCCGCCTCCGGCTTCGCCTTTGCCTCGACCGCCAGATCAAGTCCGCCTCCGGCTTCGCTTTACCTTGACCGCCAAATCAAGGCCTCCGGCTTCGCCTCACCATTCCTTGACCGCTCACATCAAGTCGCCTCAGGCTTCGCCTTTACCTAGGCTTTCGCATCGGGCCTCAAGTCCACCAACCATCACCGACTTGATCAAGGTGAAAATTTTCTATTTGTGGTGCAATTTGTTTTTCTAATTGTGAAATTGATGAATGATATGGATGGATTAGGTTATGGTTTAATTTTGATATGGATTTTGATTTAGGGTTTAATTTTAATGCATTTTATGAAATTTGTGGTTAAATTTGTAATTTTTATGAGTATTTTGATGAATGATATGGATTGATTAGAGTTTAGGTTTAATTGGGATGTGAAATTTGTGGTGAAATTTTAAGTTATATTTTGTGAAATATGATGAATAATGTTATTTGGCAATTTATTAGGCAAACCACATTATTGGGATTTAATTTTGATACGGATGGATTAGGTTAGGGTTTAATTTTGATATGAATGATATGAATTATATAGGGTTTAATTTTAATGAGTTTTATGAAATTTGTGGTTAAATTTGTATTCAATTGAGTATTTTGGCGATAGATATGGATTGATTAGAGTTTAGGTTTGATTGGGATATGAAATTTGTGGTGAAATTTTAAGTTTTATTTTGTGAAATATGATGAATAATGTGGTTTGGCGATTGATTAGGGTTTAACTAGAATTTAGGGTTATAAATTTGATTTTCAATCGAGAATTTGATTTCAACTATAATAGATTATTTGCATATGATGGAATGTTGATCTTTCAGTTTTGATGGCGAACTCAATACCCACTATTTGCTTCTTCAATGGAAGCCTCGGCGTTGTAGTGAATAGTATGCCTATGTATGAGAGAGGTTCTAGGAAAATGTTTATGTTATCTAAATCATGCAATTTTGATAGAATGAAGAAGGAAATACACAAAGTTACTAAAATTAATAAAGAAGAATATGCAACTAAGGTGTTCTTCAACTGTCCGATAAATGAGAATAGAACAATTTTCGTCGAGATCATGGACGATGAGGAGTTGAATGACATGAAACAGTTAGTCGAGAATTAAGTGTCAATCGAATTGTTCATTGAAAACTATCTGATTCTTTAATTTGTCCAAGTTTCGAAACCTCAAGGAGAGTTCTCCTGCATGTTGACTTAGAAAATGTATCGAGTGGGTTTATGACATCTCCAAGTGAAGAGCCATGGTCTCAATTACAACATTTAAGCGGGCATTCCCTTGGTGGGACTTCAAGTACTATATTTAACGACGCCGGCCACATTACGTAACTTACCGCCGGTCAATTGTAGAAGAAGAAGCAAATGATGACTCTGAGGATATTGAAGAAAATAATGTGCAAATTGATAGCATGCATGTGGCTACTAGAATCGATGATGACTCCCGTTGGACGGATCATTTTCATGTTAATAATGATTATGTGGAATCTGAAGATCCGTTGCCCGACGAGTTTCAAAATGAGGATTGGATAAATGCCTCCCAAGCTGAATTAGTTGATGTTGGTTCAAATTTTCAACGGCCTGAGGACTTCACTTTTAAAAAAGGAGATCTATTCGAGAACAAGGAGGCGTTGATCTATGCAATCCGAGAATGGTCTATCAAGAATCGGGTCAAATTCAAGCCGGTAAAATCTAATGCAACAAACTACCAAATAAAATGTTACTTTAACGAGAAGATTCAAGTAGAGCATGCAAGTGAGCAGGATGAGAGAAACGCGAAATGTCCTTGGTTGCTAAATGCAGCTGTGAGAAAATCATCAAATGGGCAATTTGTAATCTCTAGATACTGCGAACTTCATACATGTTGCAATCCGTCGGTGGATGTTGATCATAAGGCGGCATCTTCCTCTTATATATGTAAGCTAATAATGCCTAAAGTGAGGGTAGAACTTAATCTAAATCCAGGTCAGATATTTCAAAGAGTATATGACATGCGGGGCATTAAGATATCTAAATATAAGGCATATGATGCAAGGAGGAAAGCGTTGTCTAAAATATTTGAAGATTGGGAGAAATCTTTGAATTACTTCCACAATATCTTGAAGCAATCAAGCGAAATAATCCGGTAGTGAATATGAAACAATGTCCTAAGAGATCGATCGGGATGGAGAGATTCACTCGAGTATTTTGGGCATTTGGTCCTGCTATCAAGTGTTTCACTTTTTGTCGTTCGTTATTGAGCATCGATAGCTCACATTTAAATGGCAAGTACAAAGACATGCTTCTTGTGGCGACAGCAAGCGCAAATGGCGGTTTATTTCCTTTATCATTTGCAATTGTGGAGGTAGAGGAAATACACATGCACATAAAACGTGCACATGCACTACCCAGGAAAATGCTCGGGACTAGTAGTCCCGTGCATTTTAATTTTGGCCCAGGAAATACGTGGGACTAGTAGTCCCGTGCATTTTAATTTTGGCCCTACAAAGTCTCTGCTTAAAACACGGGACTAACAGTCTCGTGCATTTTCATTTTGGCCCAAGAAATGCACGGGACTACTAGTGTGCATTTTGATTTTGGCCCAAAGTCTCTGCTTAAAACCCGTGTAAATTATTAATGATCTAATTAGTACCCACTAATTACACAGACTAGTAGTCCCGTAATTAAAATTTTAGCAAAATCGACCATTTTCTTCCCACGTGGGCAAAAAAGGTCGATTTTGCTAATTTTTTTCAAAATATGTCGATTTTGCTTATATTGTTTAAAAAAGCGTCCGTTTTAAAATTTTCTCCTATTTATTATTGTCAATAGTTGAACCATTTTCACAAGAGTCAGCATATCATATAGCCCATATCTTTGAAAATAAACTCATCTTCATGTTAAAATCAACTGGGTTCAAGACTCAAAAAAACTAAAAAATATTTCAGAATTTCTAGTTCAACCAGATAATTATTAAAATGTAACTCAAAAATGTCAAACAAAACTTTGAACACGCACAAAATATAGTGACAAAGGTATTCACAAAGTTTCATTACCATCTAGGGTCACATGAAGAAGTTACAGAGTCAGACAACTCATAAAACAAAAATAAACAGCTGTGCATGCATTTAGGCATCTAAAATATTGAACCAGAAGTCTGACAATTTGAACTAGATATATGAACATCAAACAACAAAACTCAAAATTAGAAAATAAATCTGAAACATCGATAATTCCCATCCAGACATCTAAAATCAAAAACAGATGTCTAAAAATATATACTAGAAGTCTGAAAATATATACCAGACATCTGAATCTAGTTTTTCAGCAGATTTCCTATAGATTTTCAAACAGGGTTTGTGATGGGGAACGACAAGATGGAGATTCTTGATAGAACTTATTTGAATGAAATAAAATAAAAATATAAATAATAAAATTGCATTCATCATTTAAGAATAGAAAAAGATACAAATATGGGCCTCACACACGGGCACCTCACATACCACACCTCACATACCTAATACTAGTTGCAATTACATGCGATTTCTCACAAATATTCTCTCCTCCTCCTCCCAAATGAAAAAGTTACAACCTTATTAATAGAAAAACTAAGAAGATAAATAGAATCCTAACCAAATCCTAATAAAACGGAAACAAATCTAACAAAATAAATCTGAGATCCTAACAATCCTAAATCAAATCCTATGGATATCTTAACCTAAAATTGGACATTACATCAAATATTACTAAAATAACAAAGATTCCATAAATCTATAAAATTCATGATCAACGGTGATGATTGTCACGCATCGGTTTGTCATATCTTTCTCGTGTCAAGCAGAGGGACTTATCTATATGTTTTAGCATGATATCATGAAATTAACCAAGAGAAGTCTCATGTCATGACCATGGATTCGATAAAAATGCTAATTTGTCATCTAGGATTTTATGAAAACTTGCCAAAATATTGTCGAAACTTGTCATATTATATACATATTATATATATATATATATATATATATATATATATATATATATATATATATATATATATATATATATATATATATATATATATATATATATATATATATATATATATATATATATATATATATATATAGAGAGAGAGAGAGAGAGAGAGAGAGAGAGAGAGAAAGTCTATAAACTTAAGTTGATAGAGAATAGTCATCCACCAACTTTTCTATCCATTGATGTTACCTTGGGATCCGTGAAAGATATAAAGCCCACTTTGAGATTTGTGTGCATCTTGATTTGACGGATCTCAAGGCAAGATCAATGGATATAAAAGTTGGCGGACACTCTTCCCTATCAACTTAAGTTTATAGGTGTCTTGCTTCATATATATATATATATATATATATATATATATATATATATATATATATATATATATATATATAATGAAAATTGGCATGTATCAAAATCTGGCCTATGAAACATGGATAAAAGGTTCTCAATAGTTATTTACAGTTCTAGGTAAAAATTGTAAATGAGTGCACGTTTTTCACCGAAAATATCGATATAGCTCAAGAATTCTTCAAGGATGATACAATATACAACAATGACAGAGCAAAATACATTTGGCACATAGAAATAAAATGTGTTTAAGAATCAAAGGTGGAAAGAATCAAGATGGTACTTGCTGAGGCTATTTCTACCAAAAAGGCGATATTAAAGCTGACAAACGGATGTTGATAACTCCCCTCTCCCTTCTCCATGCTTGGTCGGCCTTGTTAGAGTCAAAATCTAAAAAAAATTATGATCTCTAGGGTTTTGCAGGCCTTATATAGGGATTCTACGCTTAACGGGTTGACCGCTTTTGACTTGAAACCCATTAAGACTTTTTAACACATAAGCCCCTGTAAAACCTCTATTTAGAAAACAAAAACATAGGGATATCTCTAAACTAATAAATAAAAGAAACATCTCCTCTCTTATCGCCAAAAATCAATTTCAGAACTAATTTCTAGTCCCGAGCGACACGAGGGGTTACATCCTACTACCCTTGAGAAAAGTTTCACACTTTTCATTCTATAGGGAAACTATGATAAAGACTACCTCACTATCTACACTATTGGCATACACCCAAACATGTTTGGAAATGTTGATTCACCACTATTGCAATTCAAAGTTATCCTAATACCAAAATGTTAAACAATTCTTTATTTTAAAACATGAAAAGAATCTTTAAATGCTTTAAAACCATTCAATATCATAAAATTCATTTGCTCAAAACATTTAGTCCACTCAAACGTCAAAAATACGCTTTTTGAAGTTCACGCTATAAAATGCAAAACCTCCTCTTTGTTAAAACCAAAATTCCAAGGAATAATTCATTCAAAACTTTGGACCATCCATTATTCATAATTATAATTATGTACATCAACACAATTTTTTAAAATAAGAATCGTGTTCTTAAAATTTTATCAAATTTTAAATTCGTGGTCTAAAGTGCAAAATCTTTAAATAACAAAATTCATATTTTAAAACTTCACCAAACTCCTCTATATCATGTTTGAAAACTAATATACTTCTTATAATTAACCTCAGAAGCTTTTACAAAGGAAATTTTGGGTAAATTTCTAAATCTCACAAACGGGTCTAAATTGTAAAATAATTTCTTCGCGAACTTTTCCCAAAATTCATAAAGAAAAATTTCCTTGATCAAAATAGAAAATTATATTCAAAACCCTTTCTACAAAACTCAAATAAATTTTACAAAAAAACCAAAACAAACTAATTAACAAAACCGGGTTTTTGTGCAGAACCCACCCGATCAGACGTCTAGCTGACATCCGATGTTGGTTTAAATCAACAGTGAGACTGGATCTGATTAGTATTTAGGCATCTTGATTCATCTCTAGAATTCTCTCTAAGGGTTTTCACCTCTTCCAAATCCCATCCCTATGTTCGCGAGGAAAATTAGAAAATTGAATCTATTCTATTTGAAGAATAATGAATACAATCTCTCGAATGCAATCTCTCTCTCTAACTGACTTAGATAAAAAGAAATTACAAATTCCTCGATCGGTTGCCCGATTTACAAAAGAGGGAATGGTCAACAAAGACCCTTCCCTTTATTTAATCTGGGTTCTTCACGGTGGCGGTGGGAGCTTGAATCTTGTATCCCGTTGACGATCCGACCGTCTTGACTCGTGGGATGAGGTTGGAAAAGAACTCGCAGAGCAAGTCTAAGAACTCATAAAGCAAGTTTATAACTCTAACGAAGTTTGATAACTCAAGGGATGAGTTTTGTAACTCGATGAGTTTGTATGCCTAGCTGCCAAGGGAAAGCCAATCCAAAGAAGCCTCCTCTAAGCCAACCCAACTTCCTCCAAAAGGTCGCGCCAATCGAGAGAAAAGCCCCTTTATCTGCCGAGCCTTTGGCTATTTATAGGGCTTTAAGCATGTAACTATCATGCTAGAATCGTGGAAACATGGGTTAGTGGGCATAGCGATGCCCACCACTTATGCGTGGTTGTTGTGGCTTTAATTGGCCTTTGGGTTTTGCTCACAGTGAGCCGTTAGATGGCGAGCGCTCTTCATTATTTGAACCTTGATTGAATGGCGAGCTTGAGCTTCTTGAACTTCATTATGCAGGCAAATTTCGATTGCGCGAGGTCCGCTACTTGGATGAACTTGACTATATGACTAGCTTTCTTTGTTTGGGAGAACCGGTCCGAATGCATTTATGCATTTTGGTTGGATATAGCGAGAAATGTTGAAAGCGAACCTCGTATGAAATGGTTGGATGGTAAACTTACTGCTGGTGGCGAACCTTGTATGAAATGGTTGGATGGCGAGCTTGGCTGCGTGGCGAACCTGGTTGAATGTCGAGGCTCGCTGCGTAGGCGAACCTCGGTTGAATGTCGAGGTTAGGCTGGCGAACCTCGAAATGAATGAAACCGCTTCTTGGCGAACCTGTCACGAAGGAAAGAGTTTGCTGCCGAACCTGCGAATGAATGAAACTTCTGGCCTTGGCGAACCTCGGTTGGGCGAACCTCGGTTGAATGTCGAGAGCCTGCCGGCGAACCTCGATGAATGAAGAGCTTGCTTGCGACCCTCGGTTGAGTGAAAGAAACTTGCTTGGCGAACCTCGTCTGAATGAAGAGCTTCGCTACTTGGCGAACCTCGATGCGAATGAAGGCCGCTACTTGGCGAACCTCGTGCGAATGGAGAGGTTCGCCGCTTCCGGTTGAATGTCGAGCCTGTGGCTGCCGAAACCTCGTCACGAATGGAGGGTTGCTGGCGAACCGGTTGAATGTAGAGACCGGCGCGGCGAACCTCGTGCGAATGAAGAGCCCATTTGCTTGGCGACCCTCGGTTGAGTGAAAAGAGCTTCGCTTGGCGAACCTACGTGCGAATGAAGGGCAGCTACTTGGCGAACCTGCGTCGAATGAAGGGCTTAGCTAGCGGCGAACCATGCGAATGGAGAGGTTGTGCTTGGCGAACCGGTTGAATGTCGAGCCTGTTGCCGAGTGAACCTGATGCGAATGGAGAACCTCCAGCGCTTTGCGACCTTCTTTATATGCTCTACGAAGAGCGGTGCGTAACTTTCAAACCCAGGTGGGCCGGTATATATATGAAAATTGACCATCGGCGAGATGGAGCCAATAAACCACCGAAGGTTCGGTTTGCTCGGTCATTTTGCCAAATTCCTTCGGTTTGGGAGATATCGACACTTTTGTCTATTTTGTAAAGTCAGCGATCGGTGAACTTAACCTTTGGCTGGGGCGACACTCGAGATGGACCCTTAAGCTCTTTTGCTCATTCAGTTCATTTTTGTAGGGATTAAGGCAATTTTATATGCCCTCTGACTCTTGTTGGATGGATCATTTTCATGTTAATAATGATTATGTGAAATCACGAAGATCCGTTTCAGCGAGTTTTAAAATGAGGATTGGATAAATGCCTCCCAAGTTGAATTAGTTGATGTTGGTTCAAATTTTCAGCGGCGGAGGACTTCACTAAAAAGAGATCTATTAGAAAAGGAGGCATTGATCTATGCAATCCGAGAATGGTCTATCAAGAATCGGGTCAAATTCAAGCGGTAAAATCTAAAGCAACAAACTACCAAATAAAATGATACTTTAGCGAGAAGATTCAAGTAGAGCATGCAAGTGGACGGGATGAGGAAAGCGAAATGTCCTTGGTTGCTAAATCATTTGTGAAAAATCATCAAATGGGCAATTTGTAATCTCTAGATCTGCGAACTTCATACATGTTGCAATCCGTCATTGGGTGTTGATCATAAAGTGACATCTTCCTCTTATATATGTAGGCTAATTATGCCTAAAGTGACAGTAGAACTTGATCTAAATCCAGGTTAGATATTTCAAAGAGTATATGACATCCGGGGGATTAAGATATCTAAATATATGGCATATGATGCAAGGAGAAGCGTTGTCTAAAATATTTGAAGATGGGAGAAATCTTTTGAATTACTTCCACAATATCTTGAAGCAATCAAGCGAAATAATCCGGGTAGTGAATATGAAACAATGTCCGAAGAGATCGCATCGGGGATGGAGAGATTCACTCGAGTATTTTGGGCATTTGGTCCTGCTATCAAGTGTTTCACTTTTTGTGGTTAGTTATTGAGCATCGATAGCTCACATTTAAATGCAGAAATACAAAGGCATGCTTCTTGTGACCTGGCAGAGCGCAAATGGCGGTTTATTTCCTTTAGCATTTGCAATTGTGGAGGTAGAAATACACATGCACATAAAGCGTGCACATGCCGCCGGGAAAATGCCGGGACTAGTAGTCCGGTGCATTTTAATACAACCCGAAATCACGTGGGACTAGTAGTCCGTGCATTTTATTTTGGCCTACAAAGTCTCGCTTAAAACCACGGGACTAACGGTCGTGCATTTCATTGGCCCAAAAATGCGGGACTACTAGTGAGATAACCTAAATTTGTCGCCATGATGGCGATGTAATATTGTCGCCCGTGAGCGATCAACTACCTAGCCAGCAATGGGAGTCCTCCATGCCTTATTAAAAATGGACTTTTCGCCCTTTCTTCCACTTCTCGGTGAGGTATCAGCCGTTAAGTACGGAAATCCATCAGCGAGAAGCCTTTAACCCGGTGTTTAGCAGTCCACCATCGAGAACTAAAGCCAAAACACCAATAATGGAGCGTTTGGGTCACCCGATTCATAAACAACGGCGAGGTTGGGGCGTACCCAAATCGGTGATGTTGAAATGTTCGAGCCATCGGCGCATCTCAAAGAAAGAGTTCCGTTGCGTCTCGTTTGAGTATCCTAAGAGTCCCAAGTCTGGCGATAAAGACAAAGCGAAGCGTGTGATTCGCAAAGTCACCAAAGGTGATCAAGCGCTTGTTATTCATGCAAAGCAACTTCGATAGTCGATTCCCCAAAGAAGACTTGTCGGTGAGGAACCAAGTTACATGCGGGGGTGAAAATGTTATTTGCAACCACACCAACCACATCATCGGTGGCAACACCTGAAGACGTCGTGAAATAGATTATTCTTGCTCATGTGCAAAATTGATTAAAGGCAATTGTCGGGATGTGCACATTACGAGTCAAGCGCTCACCGATGAGCTTGATTGAGCGGCTTTCCTGTTAGCGGAAGATGCGAAGCCACGATCAAGGCGACATCGAAGAAGAAAGATCATCCATCAATTTGATAAGTTTCGAAGTGACTATTAACATGGTGAACAAAGGGAAAGGACCGGCGACGGATGTAGATCGACTTCACTCACGGAGGAAAGGTTGGGTCTCGATTTCTCGAGAATGTCGGTTACAATTGCGAGCTGCTAGCGCGCGACTATAGAAGGATGCATGAGGAGAATCATCACGATGCTTAGCAACATCAATTCGGCGATAGCTTCAGATGACACAATGTCAAGTGTTGGTAGCCATCATCGAAGCTTTGTAATTACACGAAACCTAGCTCAAATGTTACAAGAAGCCTTAGCTAAGCAAAGAGAAGAGCTTAAGGCGAAATGGCGGAGATAGAGTTAGCCTTGAATGAGGAATTGCAAAATCAAGCGCCTCATCTACGGCGAATCCGGTCAACAAGGTGGAGTTACCCACCATAATGCCCATAATATCGAAGCGGTGATTGGAGATAGATGAACACATTCTGTTGATCAACCTCCAAAGAAACATCCGGTGCTCAAGGTGGAAATGGTCCAATTCTTCCTATTAGAAGAAATCCAAAACAAGGGGAGGATGATGGCGAAAAGATGAAAAGAGCTTGAAGATAAAATCAATTCTTTGATGTCCTCACGGGGAAGTCAAAGGTTTGGTATCGATGTCCATATCAGAGAGTGGGATTCAATCCCTTACCCTGAAATTGGTTTGATTAATTTCCACACCTTTTGTGGGAGGGTTAGCCTACTGACACTGATCTATTTCAAGTCTCATTTGGGGTGATCTGGGAAATGAGCCTTTGATGATTGGTCATTCGTTGGTACCCTTAGTGGAAATTTTGCTTTGATTGGTATCGAAGACTCAAAGCTAGGAGCATTAATGGGGGATGAAAGCTTCTTTCGGTAATTTCTTCGATGGCGACACGAAGTCTCGATTGGAACCCTCTTGGATGGCAGAAGAGTGGGGAGATGATTATTTGTTTAGTTAAAGCGCTTCATAATAAAGCTATGAATTGTAGAGATCCAATTCTTGAAGAGTTCATATTGAAGACTTGCCACAACAATCTTTCTATAGAATTGTTGAAAGTCATGAAGTGCGTCCCCAACTACATGGAAAGACCTAAAAATCGAGGAGAACAAGCAGAAGTTTCCTCGGAAGGAAGAAAGTGAAAGAGGCAAAATGGCGTGACCCCTCAGTAAATTTTCCTCTCGTAATAGAGGAAAGGCATCGTATTCTTTGTTAGTCAAGCGTTGCAACAACGACCCCGTAAAAGCTTCTAAATCGAATTCCGGGACATACTCTTCGAGGCGAAGAAGTTCGATCATCTTCAAATACCTCCTTGATAACAACAAAATCAAGTTGCCAACCATTATAAATCGGAGGAGGTGACAAGACTTGGGACCCTAAATCTTGCGTCCACAGGAGGATCCTCCATCCTACTAAGGATTGCTTAGCTCTCAAGGCCATCATCCAAGCCTTGGTGAAGCAGCGTCTTAACGAAATAACCGAATGAGAAATTGAGTACAAGAGGTTAAACTTCCTCCTTCTTACTCCAATAGGAATATGAGTATAAACTATTCTAAATGAATCAGCCCAGTTTTTGGCTGGGGTGGATAATCCATGAGCGAGAGGGTCCACTTTGGGATTCAAACCTTCCTACAGTTAGGATTGTCTCAAAATTCCTATCCTGGTCAAACCTTCCTACAGTTAGGACCACGATCAAAATCCCCTCTCGATTCCTTCCATGAACGAGAAGTCCACTTTCAGGTTGAGCGATCAAACCTTCCGTACAGTTAGGATTGTCTTAAAATTCCTATCTGATCAAACCTTCCTCACAGATTAGGACCATGATCAAAATCCTCTCGATTCCTTCCATGAGCAGAAGTCCACTTCAGTTGGCGATCAAACCTTCCGACAGTTAGGATTGTCTTAAAAATTCCTATCCTGGTCAAACCTTCCTACAGTTAGGACCACGGTCAAAATCCCCTCTCGATTCCTTTTATGAACGAGAGGTCCATTTTCAGGATTGAGTGATCAAACCTTCCGACAGTTAGGATTGTCTCAAAATTCCTATCCTGGTCAAACCTTCCTACAGTTAGGACCATGGTCAAAATCCCTTCTCGATTCCTTTTATGAATGAGAGGTCTACTCCAGTAACAGGGTTCGTTTTCGCCCCAAGAGAAAACACAACGGGTTCGTTTTCGCCCAAAGAGAAGACACAACGGGTTAGTTTTCGCCCCAAGAGAAGACACAATTCCAAACTGTCTCAGCAACTCTGAGGCTCAAGGAAGTATATTCAAAACAAATCGGTTCCATATTCCATATAGAAGCTTTCCTGGAAATCTGATGTTCAGAAAACCAGACGACGCTTTTTCTCTGAATGATTCTCAAGGCATCTCAATTACAACCCAAGTGGTGACCTTCAAGATGAAGATGATTATTCCAAAATCGACTTCGACATTTCAATCCATTCAAATACAAATGCAACAGTTATTGAACTCAGAATATGGATAGCGACATCGCGTACCCAGGGTTTGAGAAACTGAAGCAAAATACGGGCCTCTTCTACAAAGTTCAACGTTGAACAGAAGCAAGGCGCATCTTATCCAAAGTATTCCAGACCCCTCGATAAAATACAGAGGAGTCTGAAAACTTTGGAGGGGGTATCTGTAGGCATCAAAAATTGCTGAAGAACCCCAAATATGACTAAATTATGAGAAGATCGAAGGACAACGTCGTCGAAATCTCAAGAAGTCAACATATGGGAAGATTGTGTCTGCTTCTGATCGCGAGACACTTGTTTAATGCCTCGCTATAAGCGAGACACTCGCTGTCTCGCTACTAGCGAGACACTATGCCTCGCCACGGCGAGACACTTTTGTGCCTGCGCCACGGGCGAGACACTTGTTTGTGCCTCGCCACGAGCTCTTGAAGGGTCTAAATCAATGCCGATGGGGACCACTTGACTTTATCAGCAGAGAGCGTTGAGATACTTTAATGGGCGGTTACCGCGAAAATACGCCCACTAGGCGTGGTTTAGGGCATTTTAATTGCAAAAAGCAGCGAAACCGTTACAACAGTGGAGGGGCGACCTGCCTCGCTAGTTAGCGAAGAGCCCATATTACCTCGCCGCCAGCGGGCAGCCGGCTCTACCTCGCCAGTGGCGAGGCGGCGGCGCAGGCGCTCGGCTGCCGCTAACGCTAAATGTTGGGCACTTATGACAATTGTGTTTCTTGAGGAGGGCACGTTTCCAGGGCTATAAATACCCTCACATCCACTTGGAGATGGGGGAGCAATCGAGATCGGATAAGCGAGCTATTACAAAGAGAGAATCCAAGCAGGGTTCAGAACCACGATCCACAGGAGATTCCTCGAGTTTAAGCTTTGACTTATTCTTGAGAAAAGTAGATATCTTACTTTGCTAAGATATTTGCTTAAGTTCTTGTTTCCTTTGCGAAGCATCAACTAAACCCGTCGATTCGACGATGTTGCGCTCGGTGGTCCCGCATTCTGGCGTCCGGCCGCGAGGCAAAGACCCACAAGCGAGGAGATCTGCGTGTAGCGTCTTACATTCGAGTTTGTGAGAGAGTTGTTTAAATTTCTTTGTAGCGAGAACCAAAGTGTAATTTTCTCAAGTTTTACAAATGGAAACAACTTCGACCCAAACAATCTCCTTGCCCCAAATTGAGCAAGCGGACCTTTGCCTCGGCCGCGCATCAAAGCCGACTCGGCTTCGCCTTTGCCTCGACCGCTCGCATCAAGTCCGCCTCCGAAGCTCGCCTTTACCTTGACCGCTCAAATCAAGGCCGCCTCGGCTTCGCCTCACCATTCCCTTGACGCTCACATCAAGATGCGCCTCTGGCTTCGCCTTTACCTCATTGCTTTCGCATCGGGCCGCCTCCAAGTCCACCAACCATCACCGACTTGATCAAGGTGAAAATTTTCTATTTGTGGTGCAATTTGTTTTTTCTAATTGTGAAATTGATGAATGATATGGATGGATTAGGTTATGGTTTAATTTTGATATGGATTTTGATTTAGGGTTTAATTTTAATCGTTTTATGAAATTTGTGGTTAAATTTGTAATTTTTATGAGTATTTTGATGAATGATATGGATTGATTAGAGTTTAGGTTTAATTGGGATGTGAAATTTGTGGTGAAATTTTTAAGTTATATTTTGTGAAATATGATGAATAATGTTATTTGGCAATTTATTAGGCAAACCACATTATTGGGATTTAATTTTGATCTGGATGGATTAGGTTAGGGTTTAATTTTGATATGAATGATATGAATTATATAGGGTTTAATTTTAATGAGTTTTATGAAATTTGTGGTTAAATTTGTATTCATTTATGAGTATTTTGGCGATAGATATGGATTGATTAGAGTTTAGGTTTGATTGGGATATGAAATTTGTGGTGAAATTTTAAGTTTTATTTTGTGAAATATGATGAATAATGTGGTTTGGCGATTGATTAGGGTTTAACTAGAATTTAGGGTTATAAATTTGATTTTCAATGAGAATTTGATTTCAACTATAATAGATTATTTGCATATGATGGAATGTTGATCTTTCAGTTTAGATGGAACTCAATACCCACTATTTGCTTCTTCAATGGAAGCCTCGGCGTTGTAGTGAATAGTATGCCTATGTATGAGGGAGGTTCTAGGAAAATGTTTATGTTATCTAAATCATGCAATTTTGATAGAATGAAGAAGGAAACACACAAAGTTACTAAAATTAATAAAGAAGAATATGCAACTAAGGTGTTCTTCAAGCTGTCAGATAAGGAGATCATGGGCGATGAGGAGTTGAATGACATGCTTGATTAGTCGAATTAAGTGTCAATCGAATGTTCATTGAAAACTATCGATTCTCAAATTTGTCCAAGTTTGAAACCTCAAGGAGAGTTCTCACTGCATGTTGACTTAGAAAATGTATCAGTGGGTTTATGAAATCTCCAAGTGAAGAGCCATGGTCTCAATTACAACATTTAGCGGGCATTCCTTGGTGGGACTTCAAGTACTATATTTAGCGGCTTGAGCCACATTACGGGTAACTTCTGGTAGGGTCAATTGTAGAAGAAGAAGCAAATGATGACTCGAGGATATTGAAGAAAATAGCGTGCAAATTGATAGCATGCATGTGGCTACTAGAATCGATGATGACTCTGTAGGGTTGAAAAGTTTTGTTTGATTGACTTTGAAAAGAGATTACAATCACACTCTCTACGATTCTGAGAGGAAGAAGATAGATTGACTTCTCTTTGTATGGGTTCTTGGTGGCGAAAAGGCTTCACTCAATGCTCACGTAGAGATTAAGCTTTCGTTGGATCAGAACAAAATTGATGATTGATGAAGAACTTCGATCTCTCTTGCGGCGCAAGTCTGAATTTTCCCCAAAACCCCTGATATTCCGCGGCTATTTATAGGGCTTTAAGCATGTAACTATCATGCTAGAATCGTGGAAACATGGGTTAGTGGAGCGTGCCCACTTAACTCACGTGGTTGTTGTGGCTTTACAGTGGCCTTTGGGTTTGCTCACGGTGAGCTTAGTTAGATGGCGAGCTTAGCTCTTCATGGTGAACCTTGATTGAATGGCGAGCTTGAGCTTCTTGAACTTCATTATGCAGGCAAATTTGATTGCATAGCGAGGTCCGCTACTTGGATGAACCAGCTATATGACTAGCTTTCTTTGTTTGGGAGAACCGATCGAATGCATTTATGCATTTTGGTTGAATGCGAGCTGATGAAGCGAACCTCATTGAAATTTGGATGGTAAGCCATTTATTTGTGGCGAACCTTGTATGAAATGGTTGGATGGCGAGCTTATTGCGTGGCGAACCTCGGTTGAATGTCGAGCTCAACTGCGTAGGCGAACCTCGGTTGAATGTCGAGGTTGACTGCTGTAAGCGAACCTGTGAATGAATGAAGCCGCTTCTTGGCGAACCTCCGTGCGAAGGAAGAGTTTATTTGCTTGGCGAACCTCGTGCGAATGAAAACTTCTGTTGCGGCGAACCTCGGTTAGGCGAACCTCGGTTGAATGTCGAGCCTGTTGCCGGGCGAACCTCGTGAATGAAGCTTGCTGCTTGCGACCCTCGGTTGAGTGAAGCCGCTTGCGAACCTCGTCGAATGAAGGGCGCTACTTGGCGAACCTACCGTGCGAATGAAGGGCTTAGCTACTTGGCGAACCTATGAGATGGGAGGTTATTTGCTTGCGAACCGGTTGAATGTCGAGCCTGTTGCGCGGCGAACCTAAATGCGAATGGAGAGGTTATTTGCTTGGCGAACCGGTTGAATGTCGAGCCTGTTGCGGCGAACCTCGTGCGAATGAAAAGCCGGCTTGGCGACCCTCGGTTGAGTGAAGAGCTTGTTGCTTGGCGAACCTCGTCGAATGAAGGGCTTAGCTACTTGGCGAACCTCGTGCGAATGAAGGGCTTGCTACTTGCGCGAACCTCGATGCGAATGGAGGTTATTGCTTGGCGAACCGGTTGAATGTCGAGCCTGTTGCCGAGGCGAACCTCGTGCGAATGGAGAGCCTCGCGACTTTGCGACCTTCTTTATATGCTCACGAAAGAGCGGGTGCGTAACTTTCAAACCGTATGTCGAATTGGGCCGAATTATATATGAAAATTGACCATCTCGGCGAGATGGAGCCAATAAACCACCCGAAGGGTTCGGTTTGCTCGGTCATTTTGCCAAATTCCTTCGGTTTGGGAGATATCGACACTTTTGTCTATTTTGTAAAGTCAGCGTCGGTGAACTTAACCTTTAGGCGGGCGACTTCCTCGAGATGGACCCTTAAGCTCTTTTGCTCATTCGAGTTCTTTGTGTAGGGATTAAGGCAATTTTATTGCCTCTGGACTCTTGTTGGATGGATCATTTTCATGTTAATAATGATTATGTGAAATCGAAGATCCGTTTCCAGCGAGTTTTAAAATGAGGATTGGATAAATGCCTCCCAAGTTGAATTAGTTGATGTTGGTTCAAATTTTCAGCGGCACGAGGACTTCACTTTTAAAAAGATCTATTGAGAACAAGGAGGCATTGATCTATGCAATCGAGAATGGTCTATCAAGAATGGGTCAAATTCAAGCCGGTAAAATCTAAAGCAACAAACTACCAAATAAAATGATACTTGAGAAGATTCAAGTAGAGCATGCAAGTGGCGGGGATGAAAGCGCGAAATGTCCTTGGTTGCTAAATCATGTGAGAAAATCATCAAATGGGCAATTTGTAATCTCTAGATACTGCGAACTTCATACATGTTGCAATCCGTCATTGGGTGTTGATCATAAGGCGGCATCTTCCTCTTATATATGTAGGCTAATTATGCCTAAAGTGTGATAGAACTTGATCTAAATCCGGGTTAGATATTTCAAAGAGTATATGACATGAGGGTTAAGATATCTAAATATATGGCATATGATGCAAGGAGGGCGTTGTCTAAAATATTTGAAGATTGGGAGAAATCTTTTGAATTACTTCCACAATATCTTGAAGCAATCAAGCGAAATAATCCGGGTAGTGAATATGAAACAATGTCGAAGAGATCGCATGCGGGATGGAGATTCACTCGAGTATTTTGGGCATTTGGTCCTGCTATCAAGTGTTTCACTTTTGTCGTTAGTTATTGAGCATCGATAGCTCACATTTAAATGGCAAGTACAAGGCATGCTTCTTGTGGCGACGCTGTAGGCAAATGGCGGTTTATTTCCTTTAGCATTTGCAATTGGAGGTAGAGGAAATACATGCACATAAAGCGTGCATGCCTTTGCCCGGAAAATGCTGGGGACTAGTAGTCCGTGCATTTTAATTTGGCGGAAATACGTGGGACTAGTAGTCCGTGCATTTTAATTTTGGCCCTACAAAGTCTGCTTAAAACACGGGACTGGGTCGTGCATTTCATTGGCCCAAGAAATGCGGGGACTACTAGTGTGCATTTTGATTTTGGCCCAAAGTCTGCGCTTAAAACCGTGTAAATTATTAATGATCTAATTAGTACCCACTAATTACGAGGGACTAGTAGTCCGTGTAATTAAAAACCTCTTTAGCAAATCGACCACTTTGCGCGCATTGGGCAAAAGGTCGATTTTATAAACCCTAAAATATGTCGATTTTGCTTATATTGTTTAAAAGAGTCCGTTTTAAAATTTCTCCTATTTATTATTGTCAATAGTTGAACCATTTTCACAAAATTGACATATCATATAGCCCATATCTTTGCAAATAAACTCATCTTCATGTTAAAATCAAGCGGGTTCAAGACTCAAAAACTAAAAATATTTGAAATTTCTAGTTCAACCGGATAATTATTAAAATGTAACTCAAAATGTCAAACAAAACTTTGAACAACACAAAATATAGTGACAAAGGTATTCACAAGTTTCATTACCATCTAGGGTCACATGAAGAATTCTGGTCGGACAACTCATAAAACAAAATAAGCAGTATGCATGCATTTAGGCATCGAAATATTGAACCCAAGTCGACAATTTGAACTAGATATATGAACATCAAACAACAAAAACTCAAAATTAGAAAATAAATCAGAAACATCGATAATTCCCATCGGACATCTAAAATCAAAAGCAGGATGTAAAAATATATACTAGAAGTACGAAAATATATACGGACATCAGAATCTAGTTTTATTTCCTATAGATTTTCAAAGCGGGGTTTGTGATGGGGAGCGACAAGATGGAAATTCTTGATAGAACTTATTTGAATGAAATAAAATAAAATATAAATAATAAAATTGCATTCATCATTTAAGAATAGAAAAAGATACAAATATGGGCCTCACACAGGGCACCTCACATGACACCTCATACCTAATACTAGTTGCAATTCACATGATTTCTCACAAATATTATTCTCTCTCTTCCTCCTCCCAAATGAAAAAGTTACAACCTTATTAATAGAAAAACTAAGAAGATAAATAGAATCTAACTAAATCCTAATAAAAGCGAAACAATCTAACAAAATAAATCTAGGAGATCCTAACAATCCTAAATCAAATCCTATGGATATCTTAACCTAAAATTGGACATTACATCAAATATTACTAAAATAACAAAGATTCGAGTAAATCTATAAAATTCATGATCAGCGGTGATGATTGTCTGCATCGGTTTGTCATATCTTTCTGTGTCAAGCGGAGGGACTTATCTATATGTTTTAGCATGATATCATGAAATTAACGATAGAAGTCTCATGTCATGACCATGGATTAGATAAAAATGCTAATTTGTCATCTAGGATTTTATGAAAACTTGCCAAAATATTGTGGAAACTTGTCATATTATATACATATTATATATATATATATATATATATATATATATATATATAGAGAGAGAGCAAGGCTCCTATAAACTTAAGTTGATGAGAATAGTCATCCACCAACTTTTCTATCCATTGATGTTACCTTGGGATCCGTGAAGATATAAAGCCCACTTTGAGATTTGTGTGCATCTTGATTTGGCGGATCTCAAGGCAATGGATATAAAAGTTGAGCCTCTTCATCAACTTAAGTTTATAAAGTCTTGCTTCATATATATATATATATATATATGTAATGAAAATTGGCATGTATCAAAATCGGCCTATGAAACATGGATAAAAGGTTCTCAATAGTTATTCTGAGTTCTAGGTAAAAATTGTAAATGAGTGCACGTTTTTCATAGAAAATATCGATATAGCTCAAGAATTCTTCAAGGATGATACAATATACAACAATGCGAGCAAAAATACCTCCTTGATAACAACAAAATCAAGTTGCCAACCATTATAAATCGAGGAGGTCGACAAGACTTCTGGACCCTAATATCGTATGCACACAGAGGATCCTCCATCCTACTAAGGATTGCTTAGCTCTCAAGGCCATCATCCAAGCCTTTGGTCGGCCGGCCTTAACGGAAATAGCCAATGAGAAATTTCATGAGTACAAGAGGTTAAAGCTGCCCTCCTTCTTACTCCAATAGGAATATGAGTATAAACTATTCTAAATGAATGCACCTGCAAAGAAAGCGGGGTGGATAATCCATGAACGAGAGGTCCACTTTCGTGTTGAGCGATCAAACCTTCCTACGCTTAGGATTGTCTCAAAATTCCTATCCGTCAAACCTTCCTACGCTAGGACCACGATCAAAATCCTCTCGATTCCTTCCATGAACGAAGTCCACTTTCGTGTTGAGCGATCAAACCTTCCTACGCTTAGGATTGTCTTAAAATTCTATCCGATCAAACCTTCCTACGCTTAGGACCGCTGATCAAAATCCCTCTCGATTCCTTCCATGAACGAAGTCCACTTCCAGATTGAGCGATCAAACCTTCCACGCTAGGATTGTCTAAAAATTCCTATCTTGGTCAAACCTTCCTACGCTAGGACCACTCAAAATCCCTCTCGATTCTTTTATGAACGAGAGGTCCATTTTCGTGGATTGAGTGATCAAACCTTCCCGGCAGCTAGGATTGTCTCAAAATTCCTATCCCGGTCAAACCTTCCTACGCTAGGACCATGGTCAAAATCCCTTCTCGATTCCTTTTATGAATGAGAGGTCTACTCCAAGAATGTGGTTCGCTGCCCCAAGAGAAAAACACAACGGGTTCGCTACCAAAGAGAAGACATACCGGGTTAGCTTCCAAGAGAAGACACAATTCCAAACTGCTCTCAAAGAACTCGGGCTAAGTATATTCAAAACAAATCGGTTCCATATTCCATATAGAAGCTTTCGAAATCGATGTTCAAAACCGTGACGACGCTTTTTCTCAATGATTCTCAAGGCATCTCAATTACAACCCAAGTGGTGACCTTCAAGATGAAGATGATTATTCCAAAATCGACTTCATTTCAATCCATTCAAATACAAATGCAACAGCTTATTGAACTCGAATATGGATAGCTAACATCGCTGCACTTGGTTTGAAACTGAAGCAAAATACGGCCTCTTCTACAAAGTTCAACGCTTGAACGAAGCAAGCGATCTTATCCAAAGTATTCCGCACTTCGATAAAATACGAGGAGTCTCAAAACTTTGGAGGGGTATCCGTAGGCATCAAAATTGTCAAGAACCCCAAATATGACTAAATTATGAGAAGATCGGGACAACGCCGCCGAAATCTCAAGAAGTCAACATATGGGAAGATTGTGTCGCATGCTATGCAGACACTTGTTTGTGCTCGCTATAAGCGAGACACTCGCTGTGTCTCGCTACTAGCGAGACACTTTTTATGCTCGCCACGAAGCAGACACTTGTTTGTGCTCACACCAGCGAGACACTTGTTTGTGCCTCGCCACGAGCTCTTGAAGGGTCTAAATCAATGCCGATGGGGACCACTTGACTTTATCAACGCAGAGACGCTCGAGATACTTTAATGGGCGGTTACACGCGAAAATACGCCACTAGGCGTGGTTTTAGGGCATTTAATCGCGCCTAAAAAGCAGCCAAAACCGCTACAACAGCGGAGGGACGACACGCTCGCTAGTTAGCAGGCCCATATTACCGCCGCGTACCGGAGGCAAATGCATTAATCGCCGCCAGCGAGCGAAAGCATGCGCGAGGCACCTGAAGCCGCCGCTTAACCGCAAATGTTGGGCACTTATGACAATTGTGTTTCTTCAGAGGGCACGCTTCCAAGGGCTATAAATACCCTCCTACATCCACTTGGAGATGGGGAGCAATCGAGATCGATAAGCAGAGCTATTACAAAGAGAGAGAGAACTTCTGAGTTCAAGAACACGATCCACACGGAGATTCCTCGAAGTTTAAGCTTTGACTTATTCTTGAGAAGAGTAGATATCTTACTTTGCTAAGATATTTGCTTAAGTTCTTGTTTCCTATGGCGCATCAACTAAACCCCGTCGATTCGACGATCACGCTCGGTGGTCCACGGATTACGCCGTCCCAAGACAGCAAAGACCCACAAAAAGAGATCTACGCTGCGGTAGCTTCTGCTCGAGTTTAGAGAGTTGTTTAAATTTCTTTGTAACGAGAACCAAAGTGTAATTTTTTCAAGTTTTACAAATGGAAACAACTTTCGACCCAAACAATCTCCTGCCCCAAATTGAACGCGCACTTTGCCTCGACCGCCGCATGGCCGACTCAAGCTCGCTTTGCCTCGACCGCCGCAAGTCCGCCTGGTCCGCTTTACCTTGACTGCCAAATCAAGGCAGCCCGGCTCGCTTCACCATTCCTTTGACCGCTCACATCAAGTCCGCCCGCTTTTACCGACCGCCGCGATCCAGCCGCCTCCAAGTCCACCAACCATCACCGACTTGATCAAGGTGAAAATTTTCTATTTGTGGTGCAATTTGTTTTTCTAATTGTGAAATTGATGAATGATATGGATGGATTAGGTTATGGTTTAATTTTGATATGGATTTTGATTTAGGGTTTAATTTTAATGCTTTTATGAAATTTGTGGTTAAATTTGTAATTTTTATGAGTATTTTGATGAATGATATGGATTGATTAGAGTTTAGGTTTAATTGGGATGTGAAATTTGTGGTGAAATTTTAAGTTATATTTTGTGAAATATGATGAATAATGTTATTTGGCAATTTATTAGGCAAACCACATTATTGGGATTTAATTTTGATACGGATGGATTAGGTTAGGGTTTAATTTTGATATGAATGATATGAATTATATAGGGTTTAATTTTAATGAGTTTTATGAAATTTGTGGTTAAATTTGTATTCATTTATGAGTATTTTGGCATAGATATGGATTGATTAGAGTTTAGGTTTGATTGGGATATGAAATTTGTGGTGAAATTTTAAGTTTTATTTTGTGAAATATGATGAATAATGTGGTTTGGCGATTGATTAGGGTTTAACTAGAATTTAGGGTTATAAATTTGATTTTCAATCGAGAATTTGATTTCAACTATAATAGATTATTTGCATATGATGGAATGTTGATCTTTCAGTTTCGATGGCGAACTCAATACCCACTATTTGCTTCTTCAATGGAAGCCTCGGCGTTGTAGTGAATAGTATGCCTATGTATGAGGGAGGTTCTAGGAAAATGTTTATGTTATCTAAATCATGCAATTTTGATAGAATGAAGAAGGAAACACACAAAGTTACTAAAATTAATAAAGAAGAATATGCAACTAAGGTGTTCTTCAACTGTCCGATAAGGAGATCATGGACGATGAGGAGTTGAATGACATGAAACAGTTAGTCGAGAATTAAGTGTCAATCGAATTGTTCATTGAAAACTATCTGATTCTCAAATTTGTCCAAGTTTCGAAACCTCAAGGAGAGTTCTCCTGCATGTTGACTTAGAAAATGTATCGAGTGGGTTTATGAAATCTCCAAGTGAAGAGCCATGGTCTCAATTACAACATTTAAGCGGCATTCCCTTGGTGGGACTTCAAGTACTATATTTAATCCTTCGGCCACATTACGGGTAACTTCTATCGGCCGGTCAATTGTAGAAGAAGAAGCAAATGATGACTCGAGGATATTGAAGAAAATAACGCGGCAAATTGATAGCATGCATGTGGCTACTAGAATCGATGATGACTCAGAGGGTTGAAAAGTTTTGTTTGATTGACTTTGAAAAGAGATTACAATCACACTCTCGACATGAGGAAGAGAAGATAGATTCGACTTCTTTGTATGGGTTCTTGGTGGCGAAGAGAGGCTTCACTCAATGCTCACGTGAGATTCGCTCCGCTGACGACGTGTAACAAAATTGGGATGATGATGAAGAACTCGATCTCTTGGCGCCTAGTGTGAATTTTCCCCAAAACCCCTGCTCATAGCTATTCACGCTATTTATAGGGCTTTAAGCATGTAACTATCATGCTAGAATCGTGGAAACATGGGTTAGTGGGCATAATCGATGCCCACCACTTAACCCACGTGGTTGTTGTGGCTTTCGTGGCTTTGGGTTTGCTACGAGGGCGAAGCCGTTAGATGACGAGCGCCGCTTTCATTGACCGGCTGAACCTTGATTGAATGACGAGCCGAGCTTCTTCAACTTCATTGTCCGGGCAAATTTCATTGCATAACGAGGTCCGCTACTTGGATGAACTTCACCATATGACTAGCTTTGCTGTTTGGGAGAACTTCAATAATGCATTTATGCATTTTGTTGATAGCGAAGCTGATGTAGGCTAACCTCGTATGAAATGGTTGGATGGTAAGCCACGCTGTAGGCTAACCTTGTATGAAATGGTTGGATGGCGAGCCGCGTGGCGAACCTCGTTGAATGTCGAGGCTCATCCGAGGGCGAACCTCGTTGAATGTCGAGGTTCGCGCAGAGGCTAACCTCGCCTGAATGAAGAGTCTTTGGCGAACCTCGCTCAAGGAAGAGTTACGCTGGCTTAACCTCGCCTGAATGAAGAGCTACTGCTTGGCGAACCTCGGTGGGCGAACCTCGTTGAATGTCGAGCCTCGCCGTGCAACCGCCTCGAATGAAGAGCCACGCTGGCGACCCTCGGTTGAGTGAAGAGCTTCACGCTTGGCTAACCTCGCCTCAATGAAGGGCTTCGCTACTTGGCGAACCTCGCCTCGAATGAAGGGCTTCGCTACTTGGCTAACCTCGCCGAATGGAGAGGTTCACGCTTAACTCGGTTGAATGTCGAGCTCACGCTGCATAACCTCGCTCGATGGAGAGGTTCGCGCTTGGCTTAACCGTTGAATGTCGAGCCTCGCTGCCGTGGCTAACCTCGCTCAATGAAGAGCTTCGCCGCTTACGCACTTCTGAGTGAAGAGCTTCACGCTGGCGAACCTCGCCAATGAAGGGCTTCGCTACTTGGCTAACCTCGCTCAATGAAGGGCTTCGCTACTTGGCTAACCTCGCTCGAATGGAGAGGTTCGCCGCTGGCGAACTTCGGTTGAATGTCGAGCCTCACGCCGTATGCAACCGCCTCGAATGGAGAGCCTCGCAGCCTTTGCGACCTTCTTTATATGCTACTTAAGAACGGGTCGTAACTTTCAAACCGATGTCGGAATTGGACTAATTATATATGAAAATTGACCATCTCGACGAGATGGAGCCAACCAAACCCACCGAAGGGTTCGTTTGTTCGGTCATTTTGCCAAATTCCTTCCGGGTTTGGGAGATATCGACACTTTTGTCTATTTTGTAAAGTCGTTTATCGTGAACTTAACCTTTAGGCGTGCCCGACTTCACTCGATGGACCCTTAAGCTCTTTTGCTCATTCCGAAGTTGTAGGGATTAAGGCAATTTTATTGCCTACGACTCTTGTTGGATGGATCATTTTCATGTTAATAATGATTATGTGAAATCAAGATCCGCTTCCGACGAAGTTTTAAAATGAGGATTGGATAAATGCCTCCCAAGTTGAATTAGTTGATGTTGGTTCAAATTTTCAACGGCCGAGGACTTCACTTTAAAAAAGAGATCTATTCGAGAACAAGGAGGCATTGATCTATGCAATCCGAGAATGGTCTATCAAGAATCGGGTCAAATTCAAGCCGCAGAAAATCTAAAGCAACAAACTACCAAATAAAATGATACTTTAACGAAGATTCAAGTAGAGCATGCAAGTGAGCGTGATGAGAAACGCTAAATGTCCTTGGTTGCTAAATGCACTGTGAGAAAATCATCAAATGGGCAATTTGTAATCTCTAGATATCGCTAACTTCATACATGTTGCAATCCGTCATTGGGTGTTGATCATGGGCATCTTCCTCTTATATATGTAGGCTAATTATGCCTAAAGTGACAGAGAACTTGATCTAAATCCGTGTTAGATATTTCAAAGAGTATATGACATGCGGGATTAAGATATCTAAATATATGGCATATGATGCAAGGAGGAAAGCGCTTTCAAAATATTTGAAGATTGGGAGAAATCTTTTGAATTACTTCCACAATATCTTGAAGCAATCAGCGAAATAATCCGGTAGTGAATATGAAACAATGTCCAAGAGATCGCGATCGGGATGGAGAGATTCACTGAGTATTTTGGGCATTTGGTCCCGCTATCAAGTGTTTCACTTTTTGTCGCTCGTTATTGAGCATCGATAGCTCACATTTAAATGGCAAGTACAAAGGCATGCTTCTTGTGGCGACCGCACGCGAAATGGCGGTTTATTTCCTTTAGCATTTGCAATTGTGGAGGTAGAGGAAATACACATGCACATAAACGCGGCACATGCACGCTTCAGAAAATGCTCGACTAGTAGTCCGTGCATTTTAATTTTGCCCAGAAATACGTGGGACTAGTAGTCCCTGCATTTTAATTTTGGCCCTACAAAGTCTCTCGCTAAAACACGGACTGGGCCTGCATTTTCATTTTGGCCCAAGAAATGCACGGGACTACTAGTGTGCATTTTGATTTTGGCCCAAAGTCTCGCTAAAACCCGTAAATTATTAATGATCTAATTAGTAATTCACTAATTACACAGACTAGTAGTCCCGCTGTAATTCTTTTTAGCAAAATCGACCACTTTTCTCCCATGGGCAAAAGGTCGATTTTGCTAATTTTTTCAAAATATGTCGATTTTGCTTATATTGTTTAAAAAGAGTCCGCTTTTAAAATTTCTCCTATTTATTATTGTCAATAGTTGAACCATTTTCACAAGAGTCAAGATATCATATAGCCCATATCTTTGCAAATAAACTCATCTTCATGTTAAAATCAACTGGTTCAAGACTCAAAAACTAAAAATATTTCGTAATTTCTAGTTCAACCGGATAATTATTAAAATGTAACTCAAAATGTCAAACAAAACTTTGAACACGACAAAATATAGTGACAAAGGTATTCACAAAGTTTCATTACCATCTAGGGTCACATGAAGAAGTTACAGAGTCGACAACTCATAAAACAAAAATAAATGCCTGCATGCATTTAGGCATCCAAATATTGAACCGTAAGTCCGACAATTTGAACTAGATATATGAACATCAAACAACAAAACTCAAAATTAGAAAATAAATACGTAAACATCTCGATTCCCATCCGCACATCTAAAATCAAAACAGATGTCTAAAAATATATACTAGAAGTCCAAAATATATACCGCACATCCGAATCTAGTTTTTCAGCAGATTTCCTATAGATTTTCAAACAGGGTTTGTGATGGGGAACGACAAGATGGAGATTCTTGATAGAACTTATTTGAATGAAATAAAATAAAATATAAATAATAAAATTGCATTCATCATTTAAGAATAGAAAAAGATACAAATATGGGCCTCACCCCGCACCTCACATACCAAAGACCTCACATACCTAATACTAGTTGCAATTCACATGCATTTCTCACAAATATTCTTCTCTTCCTCCTCCCAAATGAAAAAGTTACAACCTTATTAATAGAAAACTAAGAAGATAAATAGAATCCTAACTAAATCCTAATAAAACGGAAACAAATCTAACAAAATAAATCTCAGATCCTAACAATCCTAAATCAAATCCTATGGATATCTTAACCTAAAATTGGACATTACATCAAATATTACTAAAATAACAAAGATTCCAAGAAATCTATAAAATTCATGATCAACGGTGATGATTGTCCCAGATCGCTTGTCATATCTTTCTCGTCAAACGAGGGGACTTATCTATATGTTTTAGCATGATATCATGAAATTAACCAAGAGAAGTCTCATGTCATGACCATGGATTCGATAAAATGCTAATTTGTCATCTAGGATTTTATGAAAACTTGCCAAAATATTGTCGAAACTTGTCATATTATATACATATATTATATATATATATATATATATATATATATATATATAGAGAGAGAGAGAGAGAGAGAGAGAGAGAGCCTTATAACTTAAGTTGATAGAGAATAGTCATCCACCAACTTTTCTATCCATTGATGTTACCTTGGGATCCGTGAAAGATATAAAGCCCACTTTGAGATTTGTGTGCATCTTGATTTGACGGATCTCAAGGCAAGATCAATGGATATAAAGTCATGACACTCTTCCCTATCAACTTAAGTTTATAGGAGTCTTGCTTCATATATATATATATATATATATGTAATGAAAATTGGCATGTATCAAAATCCGGCCTATGAAACATGGATAAAAGGTTCTCAATAGTTATTTACGCCTAGGTAAAAATTGTAAATGAGTGCACGCCACCAAAATATCGATATAGCTCAAGAATTCTTCAAGGATGATACAATATACAACAATGACAGAGCAAAATACATTTGGCACATAGAAATAAAATGTGTTTAAGAATCAAAGGTGGAAAGAATCAAGATGGTACTTGCCGAGGCTATTTCTACCAAAAAAGCGATATTAAAGTCGACAAACGGATGTTGATAACTCCCTCCCTTCTTCATGCTTGGTCGGCCTTGTTAGAGTCAAAATCTAAAAAATTATGATCTCTAGGGTTTTGCGTGCCTTATAGGGATTCTAATGCTTAACGGGTTGACCGCTTTTGACTTGAAACCCATTAAGACTTTTAACACATAAGCCCCTATAAAACCTCTATTTAGAAAACAAAAACATAGGGATATCTCTAAACTAATAAATAAAAGAAACATCTCTTATCGCCAAAAATCAATTTCAGAACTAATTTCTAGTCCCCGACGACACGGGGTTACATCCTACTACCCTTAAGAAAAGTTTCACACTTTTCATTCTATAGGGAAACTATGATAAAGACTACCTCACTATCTACACTATTGGCATACACCCAAACATGTTTGGAAATGTTGATTCACCACTATTGCAATTCAAAGTTATCCTAATACCAAAATGTTAAACAATTCTTTTATTTTAAAACATGAAAAGAATCTTTAAATGCTTTAAAACCATTCAATATCATAAAATTCATTTGCTCAAAACATTTAGTCCACTCAAACGTCAAAAATACGCTTTTTGAAGTTCACGCTATAAATGCAAAACCTCCTCTTTGTTAAAACCAAAATTCCAAGGAATAATTCATTCAAAACTTTGACCATCCATTATTCATAATTATAATTATGTACATCAACACAAATTTTTTAAAATAAGAATCGTGTTCTTAAAATTTTATCAAATTTTAAATTCGTGGTCTAAAGTGCAAAATCTTTAAATAACAAAATTCATATTTTAAAACTTCACCAAACTCCTCTATATCATGTTTGAAAACTAATATAATTCTTATAATTAACCTCAGAAGCTTTTACAAAGGAAATTTTGGGTAAATTTCTAAATCTCACAAACGGGTCTAAATTGTAAAATAATTTTTCTGAACTTTTCCCAAAATTCATAAAGAAAAATTTCTTGATCAAAATAGAAAATTATATTCAAAACCCTTTCTACAAAACTCAAATAAATTTTACAAAAAATCAAAACAAACTAATTAACAAAACCGGTTTTTGTGCGTAACCCACCCGACGACGCCAAGTCGACATCCGATGTTGGTTTAAATCAACAAGAGACTGGATCTAATTAGTATTTAAGAATAATGAATACAATCTCTCTAATGCAATCTCTCTCTCTAATCGACTTAGATAAAAAGAAATTATAAATTCTCGATCGGGTTGCCCGATGCATAAAAGAGGGAATGGTCAACAAAGACCCTTCCCTTTATTTAATCCGTTCTTCACGGCGTGGGAGCTTGAATCTTGTATCCCGGACGATCCGACCGCCTTGACTGGGGGACGAGGAAAAGAACTCACAGAGCAAGTCTAAGAACTCGCAGCAAGTTTATAACTCTAACGAGTTTGATAACTCAAGGGATGAGTTTTGTAACTCGATGAGTTTGTATGCCTAGCCAAGCCAAGGAAAGCCAATCCAAAGAAGCCTCCTCTAAGCCAACCCAACTTCCTCTCCAAAAGGTCGCCAATCGAGAGAAAAGCCTATCCGAAGCCTTTGGCTATTTATAGGGTTTTAAGGTGTAATCGACCCCTATAATCGCCTCCTAAATGAGGGTTAATGGCCCTCGATCGCGTGCAAAAGCTGAACCTAAGATCGGTTTGAATGAGTCAAAACGCGGAGTTCGCGCTCGAGCTTCCCGCTGGTTTTGAGTTTTGAACGCGGCCATGTGTGCCGCTTTTGAGCTTCAACGCGGGCCGTGTGCCGCTTTTGAGCTTCAACGCTGGCCGCAGCCATGTGCTCCGCTTAGTCAACGGGCCATGTGTCCGCTTTTGGATTGAAACGCTGGCCATGTGCCCGTGAATTGAAACGGGCCATGTGCTCCGCTTTTGGGCTTCAACGCGGGCCATGTGCCCGTGATTTTGAATTGAAACGCTGGCCATGTGCTCCGCATTTTGGGCTTCAACGGGCCATGTGCCCGCGATTTGGGGTTCGAACGCAGCCGCAGCCATGTGCTCCGCTGCTTTGAATTGAACGCCGGAAGGCCCGCTTTGAATTGAGACGCGGGGTGAGCCCCGCATTTTGAGGAGAGATCAATACTTATGATCTCTTTTCACAAGGATTGTCAACTTGTAATCCTTGTACTGAGACATTAGCTTCGATTCTCCTTTGTTGTCGCGGAAAGTCGCCACTTGTAACCTTCATTGATAGTGTTTCATGGATATTGGTCGCCTTCGCATTTTTTACGTACCTACACCCTACTGATGTCTACCCTATTTAAGAGGATTCTACTCTCAAATCTCTCCATCTACCCTAGCTTAAAGCCCTAATTTCAATCCCCACAATTCCCTCTTTTGCAAATGATGCCTTCCCTTTGAGAGCAGCCCAAAAGGCCTAAGGGTGAGGGCTCTTCTAGGAGGGCTCCTCGCGATTGTGGATGATCGATTCTTCATGAGAGAGTGTCAAAGCTCTATGATCGGGTTGCCAATAAAAATACCGCTATCGATACTATTGATTTTCACACACCTGGTGAGAACTCAAAACTCTACAAGCAGGTTCTCCTCTAATGATGGATTGATTTTATGAAGATGAAGGATTTGGTCTATCCCGGCGATGCGAGAGTTCATAAGCAATATCCACAACATCAACGCATGGTTCATGACTCGGTATTCCATGGGATATCCATATTTTCATTGGGTATTCATATCAAGTTACAATGACTCAAAATGAGGGTATTGATATATCGCGAATGACTCTCGAGGAGTTCAATTTTGATGCCGCAAATATTCGACATCGATGCAGTTACGGTTGATTCTCGAGGAGGATACCACGTTGAACCATGTATCCAAAAAGATGGGTTCCTCACCCATGACACACTGAATCATCATGCATTGTGATGGCGAACATATTCCTCAAGTCCCATTATTGAGATAATATCTCACCGAGCTTGACTCACTCGGTGACTCTCTTTTTGCTCTGATTAATATCAATCTTAGAAGATTGTTGTTCCACAACCTTGCCCATATCTCCTTCTCTATGATGTTGGTCCTCTTTGCCTACTTGATCATAGCTCTACCTCATGGCAAAGCAATTTTTCTTCAAAGGTGTCGCTATGGGTCGTGTCGCTTAACTTCATCTAGGATATAAGTCTTATGGATGCCAATCGTCGACACGCCGCCAGAGGTAGCCGATCTACCTACCGCTCCAAAGACACATCTCTCGAGGTCAACCCTCCCTTGTTATTCCCGAGCTTCTATGAGTGATAATGCTTTTCTTGGATATATCCGGACACCTTCTCGCAAATGTTGATCTATAATGATCGCCGCTTAGTGGCCCATGATGTTATAGAGGCGATCTACCATTATCACTCATAGGGTCACGCCGTGCTTGTTAGGTAGTCCACAATGCGTTACCTCTATGTGCAAGCAGCTACTAATCGCGCCACTAACATTGCCGCTATATTATTAAGCATGTTGGTGCCTTGGCCGACGCGACTGGGCTTCAATCATTCTGAGACCATGCAATTTGTCTCGAGGACGAGTTTGAGTCTCGCGACACCGTATGTAGACTTTTAGGATTTATCACTTTTAGGCTTTATGGTTACATCTTTTATTTCCTTATCATGTCGAATCATGTAGGAACTCTTAGTTTTTCTTCATCGAAGCCTCTCCTCTAGTGTCTCGTAGAGAGAAATTTAATTTTCATTTATGCCATGCATCTTTCATTCCATATGTGATACACCAAAGAATATTGATTGTGATGTGAATGTGTTGAGAGCTCAAGATAATGATATACAAAGATGTGAACATGAACAAATTGCACAAATTGAAAATAATTAAGAATATAAGAATCAAAGTTACATATATTTAATACTTGGTGGTTGATAATTCTGTTGGAGTAGCTTGGTCGCCGTGAGAACAATGTTAATAATTTTTTTCACTTTTCAAAACTTTCATCAAAATATACACAAGTTTTGAACATATCAAATCAAACAATCCCACTTCAAACTTTGGTTTTGACAAAATTTTCATTTTTCTTAAATATAACCCATTTCTCATGAAACATTTTGAAAGCTCGATTTTAGAAAATATTTGAAACAAATTCTAACTTCTTTTGAAACCTTGGCTCGATACCACTAAAACGATAACCAATCCAAGTGATATTCTTAAGCCTTTAATTTGCATGGTTTTTTTGTTTTCAAAATATGACTTTGTGAAAAATATCATATACTTTAGGATCTTATGAGAAAATATTCAAAAACTAAAATCTACTTCCAAAACTAAATCAAAACCAACGATAGCCAATCTCCATTGTTCTAGACTTAACCACCCTCTACTCTAATATATCCACCATCAAAACTAAGAAAAAGAACAAAATACCAATAACAAATCAAATGGGAGAAAGCTAAAAACAAATCAAATGGCGAGCTCAATAGGATATAATCCTCAACAATTCAAAAATAAGATAATACCAAGGGCTAAATACGAATATAGAAAATATAAATGATTAAGCAAGCATTAATCTTAACAAACTCTCGTCATGTGAAAGCGGGATGATTGTCATTGCTTGAATTTGTTAAACCTTTATGGAATTACAAACTAATTCAAAAATAAAACTAAGTCTTTTATAAGACCATTACACAATGAAAATCGAATAAAAATTACAACTTTCTTTCACCAAAATAAACGCTGATCCGCGATCGAATCCGCCATGGTGTCTTTGCCCGCGTCGGACTTTTTCCACCGTGGACGCATGATCCGATCCGATGTGAGATCTACACAGAAAGGGATTATTTCACGAAGGAAATAATAGCCCGCGAATGAGATCGCACTGCTAAATCAAAGTTTTCAAGGATCAAAATGAAGTTTTGATCCGAGGAAACGCTGTAGATCTGGAGATACGACCTTTGAGGGATTATCTCACAAGGAGGATAATAGCCCCGAGGATTATCTCAACAGGAGAATAATAGCCCTATGGAGTTCACGAGATCCGGATCCGTGTCAAGAAGAATGGTCGCCCTGTTTAGATCCGAGATGAGAAGGCAATTTGGCGAGCTTCGCCTTCTCAAAATTTTTAGATCCCCGCAAATGAGACCCCCACCTTGTATTTATAAGATTTAAAAGCGGATACGGTCGAACCGCAAAAGCCCAGAAACCTAGGTGTCTCGGCCGACACGAGACACCTCTAGTGTTCGCCACGTAGACACCTCTAGGTGTTCGCCATCGGAGACACCACTTGGTGTCTTGGCATTTGGCCGAGCCTCCCGCGGCTTTCTCTAGCTATTTTTCGAAGCTTGATTTGAGGCTTCAGCGTTTGATTTATTTCGCCGCTGTATCGCTGCCCATCGCGACGCATTCTGCTTCGGAGTTGGTTTATCCCATTGTTTGCACACAATTACGCTTCGCTGACTCAAGCGTATCGTCGACTCACACTTTTCATACGCCATCGATATGTCGGCTTGATGCCTCGCCGACTTGTTCAGGCGCTTTGTCGACTCGTCGACTTGACGCCTCGCCGATTCACTTTGTGCGCTTCATCTCGCCGACTCGCTTGCCATTTGACGATTTGTCAATACGCCGCCGGACGGCTCGCCGATTGTCAATTTATCATCACCACGCTATCGGATGGCTTGTCGATTGACCACCCATCGCCACGAAGCTATGTTGTCGGTACTTAGGCAATTTTCAACGCCCAGATACCCTCCAAAGTGTTTCGGCCTCGCTTTTTATAGAAGAATCAAATTCTTTTGATATGATAGGCCCCAACCTTCAGCCGGTATAACAGACCTGAAAATGGCTTCAATATTGACTTCTCCAATTCTTTCAACTATCCGCTTTGTAGGATGACTGAAAGTGTCACGTGCTGCATTTATTATCCGACCGTTGAAGTCTTGAATAGAAAACCATGAATGAATTTTCTTATTTTAGCTCGCTGGTGAGTTATCGCCGCATCGACCATCCAATTCTTTGAGACCTAACCTTCAATCGCTAATTCTCCATTTCGCTGTTTAGGCCTAACCACGGGGAGGAGATTGAGGGTTCGGCCCTTAATCGGTGAACTCTCTATCCGATGCTTGTTGTAGGACTCCACTAAAGCCGAGGAATTTCTTCAGGACGCTGGACCGGGCCAACACGCTTTATACTCATACGTTCACTGGAGTTTCGGGAATTAGTTTATCCTCATATACCCATTCGGAGGTGGTCGAGTTATCCTTTTTGGAGTAATTATGAGGCTTGCATAATTCGAACCGGATGAATTTTGACCCTTGATGGGTGATAGCCCTGTTGAATAAATATCCGGAGCCCGGCTGGTGATGACCTTGTCAGTGAAGGAGGTAGTACTTAACCATCATATCCGAGAAACTAGAGCTTCACGGAACAAAAGCTGCTGAAGTTGAGGAGGAAGCTGCGAAAATATCGAATGGCAACGAGGAGTCCTTCAAGGCTGAATTGCAAAATGAGCTCCAATGACGATGAGTCGTCCAACAACCCATCTTTTGCCGTGAACCTGATGTTTGGATAACTGCAATCTCCTCATTGAAACACTTGACCCTTCATCGGTTGAATTATGATTTCTCATTTCATTTTGAAATAAGGAATCACAATACCTATAGGATTTTTCACAAACCCTCAGCCATCAACGGATTTGATGAGCCTTTACCGACACCGCTTGAATTGGGCTACGCGGGATTACCTATACCGCCCGCCACGGACGCTTGTGTTAAAAGAATGAAACTCTTTTAGGCTTAATGCTTTGATGTTGAATACATAGACTTGGTCATCTTTACGCAAGAGACTAACCGCGACGCTGATTAGGCCGCTTTTAGGGTTATTGGCCAACCCCAGCCCTCAACGGATTTGATTAGCCTTTACCGACTACCGCCCTAATCGGGCTAGCATGAGGATTATTCAACCCGCTCTCGACATGACGTTGTGCTAAAAGAATGAAACTCTTTTAGGCTTAATGCTTTGATGTTGAATACATAGACTTGGTCATCTTTACGCAAGAGACTAACCGCCGTGATGTATTAGACGCAGCTTATCCCTACTTAGGCTTCGGGATAAAATTCCCCAGACTTGAATTCTGGTGTCTTCTTCAATCGGAGAAAAGACTAAACCGGCAACGCGTGTTAGGCGTTGGCTTATTCCTACTTAGGCTTTGGGATAAAATTCCCCAAGATGATACTTGGTGTCTTTTTCAATCGGAGAAAAGACTAAACCGGAAAAGAGGTGAAACTATGATTCCGGCCTACACCTTCAAGCATGGCGTGAAAAGGGAGCCGAGAGGAAGAATTTAATATCCTATCTCTAGCGAAAAGGAGGTGAAACTAAGAGCAGGATCTTTGCTCCGAGAATCGAAAAGATTCAGGTGACCTTCAGTCGGCTTAACCTGATCTGGAAATTCTAATTCCGACGCATACCTTCAGTCGGCGCGACCTGAAAAAAGGATGAGACCAAGAGTGGGATCTCCACCCCGAGGATCAGAAAGACTCGAATAACCCTAACTGTCGGAAGGTTTGGTTACCTAATCTAATGGCGGACTTCTCATTTATGGTTTTGGTCCTAAGGGTTTGACCAAATGGGAGTTTTGAGACCATCCTAGTTGTAGGAAGGTTTGATCGCTGATTTGGAGTGGACCTCTCGCTCATGGAAGGAATCGAGAGGAATTTGGCTTTGGTCCTAACTATAGGAAGGTTTGACCAAATCAACGTGAGAGTGGGAGTATAAATCACAAAGGGGTGTTGATTTGTACAAGTCACCAAGGGGTTGGTGAAGTTGATCCCGCATTGTTCCAACGAGGGTTGAAGAAGATATGACACGCTTCATCTTTGGGAACATGACCCGCTGTCCAAGTCATCGAATGACTTCGGTAATCCTTAAGAATATTATGTATAATATTCTCCAAGAACTTCCTATCCTCTCATATTCAACCCCAGCTTTTGCAAAACGGGTCCAATGAGGAGTGCATCAGATCTAGCCACATAGTCGTTATCCTTAAGAATAATATGTATACTATTCTCCAGAACTTCTCGACAAAATAGGAAATAGTTTAGACTCATATACCTTTTGGAGTAAGGGAGGAACAAATTAACCTCCTATACTCATCGGAGGAAAGGGAGCAGCTTTATACTCAGATACCTGCTTCTGAGTGTGCCATTCTTGTTTGGCCTATTTTGGCGCTATGACATCGGGCCAACCAAGGCTTGGATATTATTCTTCAGAGCAATACAAGCCTTGGTGGGGTGATGGACCCCAGAGGCTGAAAAATACTTACAAGATCCTCGAAACCAACTCGTGACGGGAGTCGGCGAATGACAACCCATCGAATGATGCACGCCGAATCGTTAAGACGAACTCGACGGAACTAAGCCAGGCCAAGCACTCACAAGCTTAAACTTGGACTGAACGACGATCGGATTTCGAGACCGCTGAACCGAACGAACCAAGAATTAGTCCCGAGTCAAGTATAGACGAACCCAAGCCCGAGACGGAAAACGCCGAAAACGAAAACGGCGAACGCTTCTGCCAACTTGGTCGAAGCCACTGGGCGGTTAGCGGTTCTACCATGGTGGCCGAGCCACCTACCAACTTGTCGAGGTGCTCGCCAAGTGCCGAGGCTCGCCATGGTCGAAGCCACCAATCCTTACCGGTGGTGGCCGGCGTGGCCGAAGCCGCCGATGCACCCCCTATTGTATAAATAGGGGGTCTTGTCGGGTTCAGGGGGATTTTGCCGATCGGGGATTTTTGGACTTCAAGCGGACTTTGATCGGATTTTCTGATATTCTCAAAGAGCTCTTGCAGATCTACAAGCCGCCGACGATAGTTCCGGTGCACCGGGCGAGCATAAACCCACGACGCCGATCTACGAGCGGAAGGTAATCAATTGGTCGAACTACAGATACCTCTAGATTAAGCTTCGCTTTAATCTCGTGGATAGCGCCAGATTTCTCCTAGTAGATTCACCCCCAGCGATCCTCTCCTTCGTGAGTGTGATCCTCAGCGCCGCTTCCTTCGCGGAACGAGCCCCTTTACATCTCAGAGTTCCAACCCTGCCCCACTGGATTGAATTACATGGTCCATCCACACAATAAGTCCGCCAACCCAAACCAAGTTGGAGCCCCGAGATTGGCGCTTTCTATCATCGACACGCTTACATGGTATTCTACCGTAAGACGAAGAGAGAGAGTCAACCGGGCGAAGAGCTCCAAGATTCTTTACCACACGAGACCGTGATGTTATATCGCCGGGTACGACGGTCTTTGTTCGATGCCTCTCACAAAGAGGCGGAGAGGTCCTTCGAAGCACACGAAGGTGAATGTGGTGCACACCACCGGGTCCCAAGCTCTACGATCAATCGAGAATGGGCTACCGCCAACGATGATTAATGACGCCGGTCGAGTGCACGCCGAAATGCCACGCAATTCACGCTAATTATATGCATCAGCCTCGGGCTGCATCCTTCGCCACATCCCGCCATTCGAGACAAGAATGGACGCCGAGGTCCCATTTTTCCTCCGCCGGCCAAAGGCGATCGGTTTATTCTAGCAATCACCGACTACTTCCAAGTGGTCAAGCAATTCCGCTAAAGAAGTAAAGGCGAGTACCGGGCTGCCGATATCAAACACCATGTCATTTACCGACACGGTGTTCCAAGACGGATCGCATGACAACGTCCCCTAATTCATCGCATTCCTTCATCGTTTTCTGAAAAGTTCGTACATAAGATGTCTCGCCGACTTCCTATAATCCAAAGAAATGGATTAGCCGAGGCATTCAACAAGACTATCGTAAATTCGCCGAAGCTTGTGAAGAATAACGAACAGACTGGACGATAAACTGAGAAGCACTCGGCATATCGCACAACGGCACGCGACGCCAACCGAGCGACTCCGTTCCCCGATGCATTTCAGCGGCGCTTCCCGTTGGAAATTCGTGACCACTTCAGACGCCTTTCAACAGATGACGATCAAGAACAACATCAAAACGCCTCAAGAGCTTGAGATGTTAGATGAGAAGCCCGAGGTTCAACAATGCATTGAGTTCTACCAAGCTAGATGTCGAGGGCTTTCAACAAGAAAGTTCGACAGAACCTTTAGAGAAGGAGATTTGGTCCTCGCCGACGACCGATAATCCTCACTTCCAAGAAGAAAGGTAAATTCAACCTAAATGGGAGGGTCCGCTTGTAATAGAAACGTCTACTCTAATGGTGCATACCGCCTAATTACCCAAAATGGCGACCTAATAATGCCGATAAATGGGAAGTTCCTCAAGAAATACTACCCTTAGTATCTTCGGATAACCCATTTCAACGGAAGTTCCTCGTGGGATGTGTTACCCACTTTCCTTGAGGATAACCCTAAATTTATCCTCCATCATAATTTCCCACCGATCAAATTCGACCTGCGGCCTACAAATTTTCCTCGGTACATTACCAAAATCCCTCTTGATTCCGCCTATGAACAAGAGGCCCACTAAACTTCTACCGAGATAGAATATAAAATTCTTCCTCTCCAAGCGAAGATCCCTTTCGTGGTTAACGAAGGGTTCTCCCCATCCTTTTCCGTAGCTAATCGGCAAGTAATCGAACTTTCATCTTAGGTAGCGCCGATCAAGGTATGCGCCGATTTTCGCACTGTGTTGTCCGGATCAAGGTCACCCGAAGTCTTTTCGCTTCTGAGTGGAGATCCCACTCTTAGTTCCATCTTCATCTTAGGTAGCGCCGATCAAGGTATGCGCCGATTTTCGCACTGTGTTGTCCGATCAAGGTCACCCGAAGTCTTTTCGCTTCTGAGTGGAGATCCCACTCTTAGTTCCATCTTCATCTTAGGTAGCGCCGATCAAGGTATGCGCCGATTTTCGCACTGTGTTGTCCGGATCAAGGTCACCCGAAGTCTTTTCGCTTCTGAGTGGAGATCCCACTCTTAGTTCCATCTTCATCTTAGGTAGCGCCGATCAAGGTATGCGCCGATTTTCGCACTGTGTTGTCCGGATCAAGGTCACCCGAAGTCTTTTCGCTTCTGAGTGGAGATCCCACTCTTAGTTCCATCTTCATCTTAGGTAGCGCCGATCAAGGTATGCGCCGATTTTCGCACTGTGTTGTCCGGATCAAGGTCACCCGAAGTCTTTTCGCTTCTGAGTGGAGATCCCACTCTTAGTTCCATCTTCATCTTAGGTAGCGCCGATCAAGGTATGCGCCGATTTTCGCACTGTGTTGTCCGGATCAAGGTCACCCGAAGTCTTTTCGCTTCTGAGTGGAGATCCCACTCTTAGTTCCATTTTCATCTTAGGTAGCGCCGATCAAGGTATGCGCCGATTTTCGCACTGTGTTGTCCGGATCAAGGTCACCCGAATCTTTCATTCCTACTAGGAATCCGTCTAGCCTCATCCCTGAAATAGAACACATTCTTTCTTTTTCCCACCTCAATCAATTTTACGCCGTTCAACCATTCTCCTAAAAGAAGACACCAAGGTTCATCTGGGGCATTTTATCCCAAGCCTAAGAAGGGATAAAGCCAACGCCACACGCTGTCGGCTTAGTCTTTTTCCGATTGAAGAAGACACCAAGGTTCGCCTTGGGGTATTTTATCCCAAGCCTAAGAAGGGATAAAGCCAACGCCACACGCTGTCGGCTTAGTCTTTTTCCGATTGAAGAAGACACCAAGGTTCATCTGGGGCATTTTATCCCAAGCCTAAGAAGGGATAAAGCCAACGCCACACGCTGTCGGCTTAGTCTTTTTCCGATTGAAGAAGACACCGTAGTTCGATTCGGGTATTTTATCCCGGCCTAAGAAGGATAAAGCCAACGCTTCACACGCTGTCGGCTTAGTCTTTTTCCGATTGAAGAAGACACCGAGTTCGATTCGGGTATTTTATCCCAAGCCTAAGAAGGGATAAAGCCAACGCTTCACACGCTGCCGGGTTAGTCTTCCCGCGAAAAAGACGGCTTCACGATTCAACATCGTAGCATTAAGTCCGAGAGTTTCATTCTTTAGCACAACGCTGTGTGTAGAACGGATTTAGATAATCTACATGCTAGCCCAACTCAAACGGTGGTTGGTAAAGGCTCATCAAACCCGCTGAGGGCGGGGTTGGCTAATACCCTAAAGTCAACGCCACACGCTGTCGGCTTAGTCTTTTTCCGATTGAAGAAGACACCGAGTTCGATTCGGGTATTTTATCCCGGCCTAAGAAGGGATAAAGCCAACGCCACACGCTGTCGGCTTAGTCTTTTTCCGATTGAAGAAGACACCGAGTTCGATTCGGGTATTTTATCCCAAGCCTAAGAAGGGATGAGTCACGCGGTAACACGCCGCTGTCGGGTGGTCTCTTGCCCGTAAAAGAGCACGGCCTATGTATTCAATATCATAGCAACAAGTCTAGAAGAGTTTCATTCTTTAGCACAACGCCACGCGCGAACGGATCCCGATAATCCGCGACGCCAGCCCAACTCAAACGGTGGTTGGTAAAGGCTAATCAAACCCGCTGATGGTCGAGGGTTTGCCAAAATCCTATAAGTATTATGGTTAATTATTTCGACGGCAAAAAGAATCATAATAAATAGTGAAAGGATGGATCTTATTCATTTGAAGCAAATATAGAAGGAGCTACAATTGTCGGTGACAATTGATTCAAGCAAAGTTATGATAATACATCTAAATAAAAATCGTGAACGACGGCCGAACAAAGAGAACGTAAAAGTCTCGCAAAGACATCGACTTCATTGCGCAATCCAAGAATGTGAAGGAAGCAAGGTCACTTTGATACGCTAATTTTTCCTCCTGATCGCTTCCGAACCCGAGCCTTGGCTTCCTTCTCGTTCTTCGAAGTTCGCAATAGCACCGATGTTCCGACGATCGCCTCGAGGACTTGCTTTCACGCTCAGCGCATCCCGACTCGTGCACTCACGCTGCGAAATTCTTCTCAACGTTTTCCCCTGGAAATTCCCGATTCTCGTGACGCTCGGCTATGGGTGTGGTACAAGTTTATCTTACGCCGCAAGCGACTGCCGCCATATGAGTTCAAAAATGATCTCTTTGCTCGATATTTTCTCTAAAAAGCTGCTCACGAAGCCTTGATCCGAGCTTCGTCGATGAGTCGTATCACCTCATCGCATGATTCAAAAAAGGCTAAATCCTCCACACGGTACGCAAGAGTTAGCCAGCTAGTGAGCTTTTGCTCACAACGATTAGCTAGCTGAGGGCCACCAACACGCTGAATTTCCTCCAAGATACTCAATATGAATGGGCAGAAGACCATAAAAGTCGCCCATCTAACCTCGATAATAGAGATCGCTTCAAACCATTCTCCAACAAACCAAGGAGACCCATCACGTAACCGAGTGAACGGTGCATTTTGGCCCGGCAATCTCGCGATGGGTTGAATCCGGAAGTGGTCCGCCAAGATTAACTGGGCCCCACCACGCCCTATACCGGGTCGAAATCCTTCCGCCAAGGTCAGGGAGGCGGTTGATGATGGAAGCGATCCTCAAACTCGCCATCCCAAATTATGATAGTAGGCTCAGGCTTCATGGGTTCTTTTCCCGCGTGTTCGCCACGTTCGCTCTCTGGAAAAGGCCTTCTCCTGATGACCTTGAGAATCGAGACTTGACATTGGGAGCCTTCAAGGATCTAATAATCATCGGAGCATCCGCCACCACAAGAGAATAAAGAGTTAATGATCATTTAGGAGGAATATCTTGAAAAAGGAAGCAAGATAAGGCGAGAACTCTTCTAAAACCCATGAGATCGAAGTCACACCTTATAACGGTAATGACGATTTCACCAGATAAATGCCCGAGAACGATAAATATAGTCGTAAACAAAGCGACAATATATATCCCGCTCTACGAAGCAAGAGTACGGTATGAAATCGCCCCGCTAACAACATCGAGACGGTGATCTTTGAAGCCTCAATCCTCAAGGAGAATCTCGCTCTTCCCAATCGCCACAAAGGAGAACGGCTGGGTCATAACGAGAATACACACCGGAAGCCGATCCTCACGGCGAGAATTCGCTCTTCCCAATCGCCACAAAGGAGAACGGCGGGATACAACGATATATGTACGAGAATACGATGACGCCGCACACCACCGAAGAAGGAGGCGGCATTCACGCCGCAGGCGAAGTTGATCGACTCTGAACGCTGCGGATCTTCCGACGCCATCTGAACCGCAAAAGAAGACAAATAAAGTCGATATGTAGTTGAAAATCAACAAAAGGCATCAAAGTCCCGCTTTGGTCGACATGGTCTATCAATCATGACCGAGCATCAACGACACGCCAACAAAACAACGGACGACCACACCTCGACTTAGGGTGCCCAGCGATCGAGCCAAAGCCTAGCCAGCGCATCATTGCCACCGAAGCGCTGAAGAAATGCTCGTCACACTGAAGGCTACGGTCACACCGAAGCTACGGCCGGGCTCGGTCACACCGAAGCGCCGCCGTCACGACCGAAAGCACGGCCGCCACGGCTGTCTACGGCTAAGCCGTCCGGACTCGGGCCGTCAACTTCAACGCCGACACTCCCCGGCCGAATTCTCATGCGGTAAAAAAAAGAGGGGAGGAGAAAGAATTTGTAAAATCTTTCGCATACACCTTGTAGTCCGAAGAAAGAAGACGACACAAGGCGAAAACAAGAGGAAAACACAGAGTGGGGGCCTAGGTCGCCAGAAAAAGAGGGTTTGTGGGTATTTATAACAATCCCACATGGACCCAATCCTCTTTGAATAAGGACTCTTATTTGGCAACAAGTAGGAATTCTAATTGGAGCCCAATTAGATATCCAAAAGGAACCAAATCAGCCCCTAATTTATCGAGAAGTTCCCTAAGAATATTTTCACAAAAATATTCTTAGGATAACTCGATCATGCGAATTGCATCGACGCATCAACGCCACCCAATCCTACCCAACTAGGATTACGAGTATAAACCGCTTCCTAATTTGTCGAGAAGTTCCCAAGAATATTCTCACAAGAAATATTCTTAGGGATAACTCGATCATGCGAATTGCATCGACGCATCAACGCCGCCTAATCCTACTCCAACTAGGATTACGAGTATAAACCGCTTCCTAATTTATCGAGAAGTTCCCAAGAATATTCTCACAAGAAATATTCTTAGGATAACTCGATCATGCGAATTGCATCGACGCATCAACGCCACCCAATCCTACCCAACTAGGATTACGAGTATAAACCGCTTCCTAATTTGTCGAGAAGTTCCCAAGAATATTCTCACAAGAAATATTCTTAGGGATAACTCGATCATGCGAATTGCATCGACGCATCAACGCCACCCAATCCTACCCAACTAGGATTACGAGTATAAACCGCTTCCTAATTTGTCGAGAAGTTCCCAAGAATATTCTCACAAGAAATATTCTTAGGATAACTCGATCGTATGGATTGCATCGACGCATCAACGCCACCCAATCCTACCCAACTAGGATTACGAGTATAAACCGCTTCCTAATTTGTCGAGAAGTTCCCTAAGAATATTCTCACAAGAAATATTCTTAGGGATAACTCGATCATGCGAATTGCATCGACGCATCAACGCCACCCAATCCTACCCAACTAGGATTACGAGTATAAACCGCTTCCTAATTTATCGAGAAGTTCCCAAGAATATTCTCACAAGAAATATTCTTAGGATAACTCGATCATGCGAATTGCATCGACGCATCAACGCCGCCTAATCCTACCCAACTAGGATTACGAGTATAAACCGTTTCCTAATTTGTCGAGAAGTTCCCAAGAATATTCTCACAAGAAATATTCTTAGGGATAACTCGATCGTATGGATTGCATCGACGCATCAACGCCGCCTAATCCTACCCAACTAGGATTACGAGTATAAACCGCTTCCTAATTTATCGAGAAGTTCCCAAGAATATTCTCACAAGAAATATTCTTAGGATAACTCGATCGTATGGATTGCATCGACGCATCAACGCCACCCAATCCTACCCAACTAGGATTACGAGTATAAACCGCTTCCTAATTTGTCGAGAAGTTCCCTAAGAATATTCTCACAAGAAATATTCTTAGGATAACTCGATCATGCGAATTGCATCGACGCATCAACGCCGCCTAATCCTACCCAACTAGGATTACGAGTATAAACCGCTTCCTAATTTGTCGAGAAGTTCCCAAGAATATTCTCACAAGAAATATTCTTAGGGATAACTCGATCATGCGAATTGCATCGACGCATCAACGCCGCCTAATCCTACTCCAACTAGGATTACGAGTATAAACCGCTTCCTAATTTATCGAGAAGTTCCCAAGAATATTCTCACAAGAAATATTCTTAGGATAACTCGATCATGCGAATTGCATCGACGCCGATCAACGCCGCCTAATCCTACCCAACTAGGATTACGAGTATAAACCGCTTCCTAATTTGTCGAGAAGTTCCCTAAGAATATTCTCACAAGAAATATTCTTAGGGATAACTCGATCATGCGAATTGCATCGACGCATCAACGCCGCCTAATCCTACCCAACTAGGATTACGAGTATAAACCGCTTCCTAATTTATCGAGAAGTTCCCTAAGAATATTTTCACAAAAATATTCTTAGGGATAACTCGATCGTATGGATTGCATCGACGCATCAACGCCGCCTAATCCTACTCCAACTAGGATTACGAGTATAAACCGCTTCCTAATTTGTCGAGAAGTTCCCTAAGAATATTCTCACAAGAAATATTCTTAGGGATAACTCGATCATGCGAATTGCATCGACGCATCAACGCCGCCTAATCCTACTCCAACTAGGATTACGAGTATAAACCGCTTCCTAATTTGTCGAGAAGTTCCCTAAGAATATTCTCACAAGAAATATTCTTAGGATAACTCGATCATGCGAATTGCATCGACGCATCAACGCCGCCTAATCCTACTCCAACTAGGATTACGAGTATAAACCGCTTCCTAATTTATCGAGAAGTTCCCTAAGAATATTTTCACAAAAATATTCTTAGGATAACTCGATCATGCGAATTGCATCGACGCCGATCAACGCCGCCTAATCCTACCCAACTAGGATTACGAGTATAAACCGCTTCCTAATTTATCGAGAAGTTCCCTAAGAATATTTTCACAAAAATATTCTTAGGATAACTCGATCGTATGGATTGCATCGACGCATCAACGCCGCCTAATCCTACCCAACTAGGATTACGAGTATAAACCGTTTCCTAATTTGTCGAGAAGTTCCCAAGAATATTCTCACAAGAAATATTCTTAGGGATAACTCGATCGCGCGGATTGCATCGACGCATCAACGCCACCCAATCCTACCCAACTAGGATTACGAGTATAAACCGCTTCCAAATTTTCAACGAGGAGTTCCTCGAGAATAAATCCATATTCTTAAGGATAACTCGATGACCCTTAATTTCCTCCCACCATAATATCCAAGAGAGGAATAACTGTCGGCATGAAGTCATGACGACACCGACAACGTTCCAGTCCCAAGAAACTTCTCCCACCGTGGATAATCACATCCCAACAATGGTCAAAGCATCGCGACTTGCCGATCGGCTAAGACGATGGTTGAAAGCCAAATGGTCTCCTCGCTTCAACAAGGAATCCTCAAGGATATCTCCATGAAAAGATCACCTCCCACGTGGTTAAACCAACAACACATGTGATGATGGAAGAATTAGCCGATTAAAGGTTATGAAATTCCATGTATCCGATCGCACTCAACGGTCGCTAACAAGGAGTTCGCCATACACGGATAAATCCAAAAGTCCGATGGTTAGTCAAACAACGACCGACCGACACGAAGTTACAAGCAAAACTCACCCACCAATCAAGATAATAAGCGTCGACAATAAATGCAAAGACCGCGATCTTATCGAATCCTACAAAGAACCGATGATCCGAAAGAATCAAGACTTGAAGCTATCTCTGGGACCTCACCGAATCAAGGTCGAATCATATGTTCAAAGCATCCCGCACTCATTAAGAATTGAGACCGAGACGCTTTGGAGGGGTATCTCAGAGGCTGAAAATACTTACAAGATCCTCAAACCAACTCGCGGACGGGAGTCGGCTAATGACAACCCATCGAATGATGCGACGCCGAATCGTTAAGACGCCGAACTCGACCAATAACCCACGCCACAAGCACGGCTTAAACCGACTTGAACGGACGCATCGATTTCGAGACCGCTGAACCGAACGAACCAAGAATTAGTCCCGAGTCAAGTATAGACGAACCCAAGCCCGAGACGGAAAACGCCGAAAACGACGAAAACGGCGAACGGAGGCTTCGCCAACTTGGTCGGTTACCGCCAGCAATGGGTGGCTCGGCCTACAATGGTCGAGCCACCTACCAATCTCGCAGGCAGCTCGACACCACCAGGTCGAGCCACTCGCCAACTTCAGGTGGTATCAAGTGGGCCGAAGCTGCTGATGCACCCCCTATTGTATAAATAGGGGGTCTTGTTGGTTCGTATGATTTTTTATCGGGGATTTTTGACTTCAAGGGACTTTGATCGGATTTTCTGATATTCTCAAAGAGCTCTTTGTAGATCTACAGTTGCCGACGATAGTTCCGAAAGCACCGGGCGAGCATAAACCCACCGACGCCGATCTACGAAATGAAGGTAATCAATTCGGTCGAACTACAGATACCCTCTAGATTAAGCTTCGCTTTAATCTCGTGGATAGCGCCGGATTTCTCCTAGTAGATCTCACCCGCCAGCGATCCTCTCCTTCGTGAGGTGATCCTCAGCGCTTCGCTTCGTGGAACGAGCCCCTTTACATCTCGTAGTTCCGCAACCTGCTCCACCGATTGGAATTGCTGTGGGTCCACTCGACACATAAGTCCCCAAGACAGCAAAGAACCCACGCAGCTTAGGATCCGATATAACAGATCCTCGTGGTTTGTTCACTAAGGATAAAAGTTGTAATCTTTTTGATTTTCATTGTACTTTGAAATAAAAGGCATTTCTTTGAATTTCGTTGTAGGCCAAAGAAGTCGTAGCAAAATTCAAATCAATGACAATCATCCCGACTTTTACCACAATGTACCTCCGTGGTACACACAGCACTTTGATCCGGTATTGCTAGCTTCCTCCCGATTCATGATAGGTGGCGTTTGATTTTGTTGTTAGCAAGGAGATATTTAAAGATGGCTGGAACTTCATCATCATCGAAGAATACTCCTCCGAATCTCAACTTAGAGTCCTTTGTTGCCCCTGTTACCGCTGATGAATGTCATCGCCAGCTGCGCTTTTAGCCATCGGGCTGGCCTCTTTCGCCTTTTTCCTTTGAGAAAGCGCTCACCTTGCTCGCCTCTTTATAGATCTTGGGCGGTGCAACCCCTGTGACTTCCAAGACATTGATGGAAAGATTATTGTGGCACGCTCTGTAATGAATTCTCCGCGGACAGATCCCCGCAGCTCATAGCCTTGTTGCGGAAGCGCTTAACAAAGCCGCCAACGACTCCCATCCTTCGCTTCGTCTAAAAGGGTTCCGATCGACACTTCAATGTCATCGCCAAAGAAATTATTGAGGAACAAGCTTTCCATGTCGTCCCAACTATTGATGCTCCCTAGCTTTAGACGGCGGTACCAATCGAAGGCAGCTCCTTGAAGAGTGCCAACTAATGACCGAACCATCAAGGGCTCAAGTACTGTAAATAACGCCAAGTGGGATTTGAAATAGACCAAATGTCGAGTGGGGACCCTTTCCGTCGAACGGTGTGAAGTTAATCAAATTAAATTTTGATGGATATGGATCGATTCCCACTCTATTGGTACCTGACGGCATCCCAGGCTTCTTTACCTCTTGAGCGAAGTCGCTGCTGACCTTATCCTCCAAATTTTCATCATCTCATCCTCGCCACATTTTCCTTCGTGACGATTTTGAGGAAGAACAATGGACCACCCCGTGAGTTTTGCTATTTATGCTATGCATCTTCGGCCCCTCGTCTGAAGTCGCTTCTCTTGGTCGGCGGCAAGTATTACACGTACTCGCTTTCACCCCTCGATGATTCATCGAGCTCGGATTTATTGGTCATGCATCTCTCTCATTCCGCCGCGATAGCCATCTCCATTTCAACTTGAAGTTCTCTTTTCTCGCCTCGCTAGAGCTGCCCGAATTATTTAATCACCCGTCGAGGACTACTTAACGCCCCGAAGCTTGTCCCGCTAGACATTGTATCGCCGAGGCGCATTGCAGAGCAAGTATTCGAAAGTTCATCACTCGAGGATAGTCCTTTATGGATCTCCTGGTAATTCCTATGTCCGACGGCTTCTAGTTGGAGCTGAGACATCCATTGAGCTATCCTTGAATTAATTTTTCTTCCAGGAGAAAAGTCGGGATTAGAGACTTTTGAAGCAATTGCCGACTTTTCTTTGCCAACCATGTTGATGGTGACTTCAAGGAATTCATCATCCCGAGGGAAGATTTTCTCGGTGGAAGTGTTTTCGCTTGGGCTTCACGCCAGCCAGTAGTTTCTCAACATCGAGATCTTTTATGAAACGGTCCTAGGGCAGCTACATTTTAACGATACTGCCCTCATAAGTCTCCCGTATGGAGAGTGAGAGCTAGTTTCTTGAACACTCTCCTTTTGGGATTTCTTCACACCCCCTGCATCGATGGCTGTTTCATCGGATCAATCCATCACTTGTTGGTGCGGTACCCTAAGTATAACGTTGTCTTTGATCTGACACGCCTTCTTTTGGGATGAACAACCTTGTTGACATTCTCGGCTATTTGTTGTCGCCTTTGAATGATCCAAGGTCGCATCGAGTCGCCGCTTAAGACCTCATTTTCGCGAAGCTTAGAGTCTTAATCGCCCTGGCCTCGACATAAACCCCTAGTCTTGAGGCGACTGGAATTCTCTTATGCATGGCTCACTTAACACGCATATTGAGGTGTCTTGTTTGTTTGGATGCGACAGACATCGCTCGCTGAAAGTTGCTTTGTTATTCATTATCATTGAACTTGCTTATGCTCTTGGGCCTACAACAAAATTCGAAAAGAAATGCCTTTTATTTTAAGGCGCATAATGAAAACGAAAATTACAACTTTTTCAAAAATGCTTGATCTCTATTATAATGGATCCTCGCTTGTGTGGGTTCTTCGCCGCGTCGAACTTTTTATTCCCGCGGACCACCGCGCAATTCGTGATCCCGGTAGAAAACCCGATTCGAACTACAGATGTAAAGGGGCTTGTTTCACAAAGAAAACGGCTCTAAGGGGATCACACTCACGGCGAGAGGATCGCCGCAGGATCACACTCACGGCGAGAGGATCGCCGAGCGTGAGATCTACTAGGAGAAATCACGCTATCCCCGGCGGTAATCTGTAGTCCCGACCTCGATTCGCTTTCCTCGCATTTGTAGATCCGACGCCGATCAACTCGCTCGCCGGGTGCTCGAATCGGCGCTGACGGCTCGAGAACTCTCTCACAAATGTCAAAAATCCGAGATCTCCAAAACCACCAAAATCTAGCCAAAAAATCCCCCGAATCGGTGGAAACCCCCTATTTATAGGATGGGGGTAGGCTGGCCAGTGGCTCTACCACTTGTCAGCACTCGGCTGAATGCAGGTGGCTCGCCATGGTGGCCGAGCCACTTCGCCACTTTGGCCGGTGGTTCGCCGCTTTTGCTTTTGCTTTTGGTTTCTCCGGCTGCATTTTTCTCCGGACGCTCTCCGCGAGTCCAGATCCGTCAACTTCCGTGAGCTCAATCGCTCATTTACGCTTGACGGACTAAGTACGCTTGATTCCGCCTCGCCGATGTTTGAGTTTAGTCAACTCGCTTCGCCGAACTTCGCCATCGGGTTTATTCCACGATACGCCGCTTTGTTGATTCAGACGCTTTGTCGACTCCACTTACGCTGCTCGGCTGCTTTATGCGCTTTGGCGGGCGAACCACGCCGCCGCCAGCTTCGTCGCAAGCACGGATGGGTCGTTTGCCCCACTGCCACGAAGTCTTGTTCTGCACCGATAAGCAATTTTGACGCTTTCAGATATTCTCCAGCGCCTCGCCTCGATTCTTGACGAAGTCCGATGCTTTGACATGATGAGCCCTTTCACCCTTTAGTTAGCGGATAGGACTTGTGAATGACCTACTGCTTGATCTCTCCACTCCTCTGCCTTTCCGCTTTGTAGGATTGCCGAGGGTATTACGCAGATCGCATTTTTGTCCGACCGCTAAGCTAGATCTCGGGCCGTATGGATTGATGAGTTTCTTCTTGAGAATAGTCTCAGATTTTGATTCTTCCAATCCTCTCAGTTGTCCAGTTGCTTGGTAGGATACCCGAGGGCTACGGTAGTGCTTTTATTGCTTGACCGCTTGTTGGAATTTCAAATGTAGTTGATTGAGTTCATTTGTTGTTGACTCGTTAGTGAATTGTCGCCCAATCGACCATCGAGATTCCTCCATTGATCGGGAAATCTCGTCGCGACGCTGCTAATCTGGCGCCAAACTATATGGATTTTAGCCTCAACGCAAGTGCAACGGTTGACCGGGCGGCGATCTTGCGCGGATCCAACCGCTGATCGCTGAATCCTTCGGGCACGACGCTGGTTGGCGCCGCTATCGTATACTCCTTGTTGGAGTACCATTATCCACAAGCAAAGAATTTCACAAGGTAGAACGCGCTGTCCGGGCGGGAGTATAAGCCTTGTTCAATTCATCAATTTATCTTTCTTTGAGGTTCCACGGAAGAAATTGAGGATTATCGAAGTTATCCTTGAGAATATAGTAATATTCTTCAGAACTACTGTAATCCTATTTGGAATAGGATTAGACGACGCCAATGTGATCCGCATTTATCGAAGTTATCCCTAAGAATATTTTGTGAAAATATTCTTCCTGAACTTCTCGACAAATTAGGAAATAGTTTATACTGTAATCCTATTTGGAGTAAGGGAGGAATAGTTTAACCTCTTATACTCATCGGAGGAAAGGGAGCAGCTTATACCGTGATACCCTTCTGAGTGCTTGCCATTCTTGTTTGGCCTATTTTGGTGTTATGACGCCGGCCAACCAAGGCTTGATGTTATTCTTCGAGTAATACAAGCCTTGGTGGGTGATGGACCTCCGTGGTAATGCAAGCATTCTTTGATCCGGCATTGCTAGCTTCCTCTTGATTCATGATAGGTGGTAGCTTGATTTTGTTGTTAGCAAGGAGATATTTGAAGATGGCCGGACTTCATCATCATCGAAAGAATATTCCTCCCCGAATCTCGCTTAGGAGTCCTTTGTTGCCTCCAAGGTTGCCGCTGATGAACGCCATCGCTAGCTGTGCGGTGTGCTTAGCTACCTGCTGGCCTCTTTCGCCTTTTTCCTTTGAGGAAGCTGCTCGCTTGTTCCCTTGCTCTTCAAATTTTCCGTGTTTTGATGGCCTTGATACGGGATATGAGTTATCCCGAAATGGCTCAGCCATTGCCGACGACTCGCCCATACGTAGCTACCGTGACCGACGACGCTTAGAGGCATGGCGCGATGCTCGTGTTTTACCGGCTCGAGATCTAGATGCAGAGACCGCTACCATCAGCTCCTGAGTCGTTGTTGCCGACATATTCTTCCCTAAGTCATGTCCGACCGGTATTGTAACGAAAAGGAGAGGATAATACCGCCGTGAGAGCTCCATGCCGGGAAGATAAGATGCATATTTTGAGCCGCCAAGACCAACAAGGAAGAAGCCCGTCAAGGCCTAGGGAACTCTCGACCTCATCGGCGCAGAAGCCGGTTGAGCTCGAGGAGGCACCATGAAGACACCGAAAATCGATTTGGAGTCCTTCGTATCGAGTTGCGGAGAACTCCACCAGCTTATAGTGATGAAGTGTCTCAAACAACAACAAATCCTTTGTCATAGACTTGATGTTTAAACAGCTTGTAGCTTCCTCTATATTTACTTCAAATCAATAAGATCTATTCCTTTATTGTTTATTATGATTCTTTTACTGCCGTAAATAATTAACCATAACACTTATAGGATTTTTGACAAACCCTCACCATCAACAGATTTGATTAATATTTACCAACCACCGCTTGAGTTGGCTAGCATGTAGATTATCTAAACTGCTCTACACACAACGCTATGCTAAAAGAATAAAACTCTCTTAGACTTAATGCTATGATATTGAATACATAGGTTCTACTCTTTTACGCGCAAGAGACCACCCGCAACGCTGCAGGAGGCGCTGGCTTTATCCCTTCTTAGGCTTCGGATAAAATACCCCGTAATCAAACTCGTGTCTTCTTCAATCTAAAAGACTAAACCGCAACACGCATGAGGCGCTGGCTTTATCCCTTCTTAGGCTTCGGATAAAATACCCCGTAATCAAACTCGTGTCTTCTTCAATCTAAAAGACTAAACCGCAACACGTGATGAGGCGCTGGCTTTAGGGTTATTGGCCAACCCCCCCCCTCAACGGGTTTGATGAGCCTTTACCAACTACCGCTTGAGTTGGCTAGCATGTAGATTATCTAAACTGCTCTACACACAACGCTATGCTAAAAGAATAAAACTCTCTTAGACTTAATGCTACGATGTTGAATACGAGGCTTCGCCTTTTACTGAAGACTAACCCGCGACGCTGCTAGGCCTCACCTATCCCTCGCTTAGGATTCGATCAAATTCCCCAAGATGAACCTTTGGTGCCTTCTTTTGACCTGAGAACGATCGAACCGAATAAGATTGGTTAAGGTGGGAAAGGAAGAATGTATTCTATTTCCAAGGTGAGGAGGAAGGAGGATCTTGTCTCCTATCTCCTGTAAGGGATGAACAAGAGAGGAAGGTTTTGTATCCTATCTCTTGCCAAGGAGAGGAAGGAGGATCTTGTCTCCTATCTCCTGTAAGGGATGAACAAGAGAGGAAGGTTTTGTATCCTATCTCTTGCCAAGGAGAGGAAGGAGGATCTTGTCTCCTATCTCCTGTAAGGGATGAACAAGAGAGGAAGAATGTATTCTATTTCCAAGGTGAGGAGGAAGGAGGATCTTGTCTCCTATCTCCTGTAAGGGATGAACAAGAGAGGAAGGTTTTGTATCCTATCTCTTATTGATAGAGAGGAAGGAGGATCTTGTCTCCTATCTCCTGTAAGGGATGAACAAGAGAGGAAGGTTTTGTATCCTATCTCTTATTGATAGAGAGGAAGGAGGATCTTGTCTCCTATCTCCGGGTGTTGGAAAGGAAGGATTTTTGTCCTGTTTCCAGTGAAAGAGACTAAAAATGGGATCTCCATTTTGAGAATCTTGAAAAATACAACTAAGAGTGGGATCTCCACTCCGAGAATTTAAGACAAGAGAGGAAGAATGTATTCTATCTCTTGCTTCTGAAGAGGAAGGATGTGTCCTATCTCCAGGTGAATGTGGGAAAGGAAGAATGTATTCTATTTCCCGATGAGAAACTAAGAGTGGGGTCTCCACTCCGAGAATCTTGGAAGGGTATGGATAGCTTTCTCTTTTATAGGATTGCTAACCAGAATTTGAAAATGGACCTCTCGTTCGTAGGAGGAATCGAGAGGGGATTTTGCTAGTGGTTGGACCAGGGAGATTTTTAGTGGGCCCACCGTCAATGAATTTGATCGGTGAGAAAATTTTGGAGGAAAACACAATAACTTAGGGTTATCCTCATGAAAATGAGTGAGATATTCTCTGAGGAACTTCCCATCAAAACGGGTTATCCTGAATGTACTAAGGATAATACTTTTTCAGAAACTTCCCGTTTATTGGCATTAATTGTCGGTCGCCATTCTGTGTGATAAATCGATATGCACCATTTGAATAGACTGTGTCTATTATAAACGGTCCTTCCCATTTGGATTAAAATTTCCCTTTCTTCTTGGAGTTGAGAATTATTGGCCGTCTAGCGGCGAGGACGAGATCTCCCTCTTTAAAGGTTCTCTGCCGAACTTTCTTGTTGAAAGCTCTCGACATCCTAGCTTGATAGAACTCAATGCATTGTTGAGCCTCCAGGCGCTTCTCATCTAGCATCTCAAGTTCTTCGAGACGTTTTTGATGTTGTTCTTCGAGCCATGGTGGCCGAGCCACTTCGGCCACTTGGCCGAGGTAACTCGGCCAAGTTGGCCGAGGTTCGCCATTTTCGCCGTTTTGCCATTTTTTCTCTTTCCTTCCTGTAATTTTTCTCCGTGACGCCTCCGCTGTGTTTGAGTCCAGATCCGTCAACTTCCGTGAGCTCAATTGCTCATTTACGTTGACGGACTAAGTACGCTTGATTCCGCCTCGCCGACGCTTGAGTTTAGTCAACTCGCTTCGCCGAACTTCGCCATCGGGTTTATTCCACGATACGCCATTTTGTTGACAGACACCTTGTCGACTCACTTCATGCTCGCCGACTCGCTTTATGCGCTATGCGAACCACGCCGCCGCCAGCTTCCGGTCGCGCTGCCGGGATGGATCGCTGCTGTCGCCCCACCATCACGAAGTCTTGTTCGCATCGATAAATAATTTTGACGCCTACAGACACCTTTGGGTAGTGATCGGTTTGACAGAGTGCATACGCGACCCCAATCTCGGGCCGAGGCGGCTTGGATCAAGGCCGTTGTTGGAAGGAGGGTTCAAATATATTGCCCTCTAATCTTTGCACCGCCTTGGACTTTGGCACCCAAACTTGACGGGATTTTTATGGTTTTTAGCTACTTCTCTTTGTTCAAGTCTTGTGTCTTCCTTGCAAGAGTGCGAGCTTGAGCGGACGCGGCATCTACCGAAGTACGCCCTTCGTGGTCGTGACGAGTCCTCTTGATGAGAACCCATTCGGCTTGGCCGATGGCTTGGAGGAATCGCAGCGCATTTGAGACGGCCGACGCCTAGACTCCAAGTCTTCATAGTAGCGAGTCCATCCACTGCTCCAATGCCTTTGCAAGTTGACGAGCTTGGCGCTGGTATCGCTTTGACGGCTCTTCGCCGGTTGACACATTGTGATCTGAATCCTCGCTTGCCTGGATTGTCGCGATAAAGTCGCGGAGGGGAGATCTCGCAACTGCTGAGTGAGGGTTGTCCTCTTGCGCCCTCCTCCATGAAAAGCCTTTGGAGGTAAGATCTCGATCCGCTGGCCGCAAGACGACGATCTCGATCTAGATCTGGTTCTAACCAGGTCGCCAGCTTGTTCACGGTGAAAGTCGATGATTGTCATTGCTTGAATTTGTTAAACCTTTATGAAATTACAAAAGAATTCAAAATAAAACTAAGTCTTTTATAAGACCCGATTACAATGAAAATCAAATAAAAATTATAACTTTCTTTCACCAAATGGTGTCCGCCGACACCAAATGGTGTCCGCCGACACCAAATGGTGTCCGCCGACACCAAATGGTGTCCGCCGACACCAAATGGTGTCCGCCGACACCAAATGGTGTCCGCCGACACCAAATGGTGTCCGCCGACACCAAATGGTGTCCGCCGACACCAAATGGTGTCCGCCGACACCAAATGGTGTCCGCCGACACCAAATGGTGTCCGCCGACACCAAATGGTGTCCGCCGACACCAAATGGTGTCCGCCGACACCAAATGGTGTCCGCCGACACCAAATGGTGTCCGCCGACACCAAATGGTGTCCGCCGACACCAAATGGTGTCCGCCGACACCAAATGGTGTCCGCCGACACCAAATGGTGTCCGCCGACACCAAATGGTGTCCGCCGACACCAAATGGTGTCCGCCGACACCAAATGGTGTCCGCCGACACCAAATGGTGTCCGCCGACACCAAATGGTGTCCGCCGACACCAAATGGTGTCCGCCGACACCAAATGGTGTCCGCCGACACCAAATGGTGTCCGCCGACACCAAATGGTGTCCGCCGACACCAAATGGTGTCCGCCGACACCAAATGGTGTCCGCCGACACCAAATGGTGTCCGCCGACACCAAATGGTGTCCGCCGACACCAAATGGTGTCCGCCGACACCAAATGGTGTCCGCCGACACCAAATGGTGTCCGCCGACACCAAATGGTGTCCGCCGACACCAAATGGTGTCCGCCGACACCAAATGGTGTCCGCCGACACCAAATGGTGTCCGCCGACACCAAATGGTGTCCGCCGACACCAAATGGTGTCCGCCGACACCAAATGGTGTCCGCCGACACCAAATGGTGTCCGCCGACACCAAATGGTGTCCGCCGACACCAAATGGTGTCCGCCGACACCAAATGGTGTCCGCCGACACCAAATGGTGTCCGCCGACACCAAATGGTGTCCGCCGACACCAAATGGTGTCCGCCGACACCAAATGGTGTCCGCCGACACCAAATGGTGTCCGCCGACACCAAATGGTGTCCGCCGACACCAAATGGTGTCCGCCGACACCAAATGGTGTCCGCCGACACCAAATGGTGTCCGCCGACACCAAATGGTGTCCGCCGACACCAAATGGTGTCCGCCGACACCAAATGGTGTCCGCCGACACCAAATGGTGTCCGCCGACACCAAATGGTGTCCGCCGACACCAAATGGTGTCCGCCGACACCAAATGGTGTCCGCCGACACCAAATGGTGTCCGCCGACACCAAATGGTGTCCGCCGACACCAAATGGTGTCCGCCGACACCAAATGGTGTCCGCCGACACCAAATGGTGTCCGCCGACACCAAATGGTGTCCGCCGACACCAAATGGTGTCCGCCGACACCAAATGGTGTCCGCCGACACCAAATGGTGTCCGCCGACACCAAATGGTGTCCGCCGACACCAAATGGTGTCCGCCGACACCAAATGGTGTCCGCCGACACCAAATGGTGTCCGCCGACACCAAATGGTGTCCGCCGACACCAAATGGTGTCCGCCGACACCAAATGGTGTCCGCCGACACCAAATGGTGTCCGCCGACACCAAATGGTGTCCGCCGACACCAAATGGTGTCCGCCGACACCAAATGGTGTCCGCCGACACCAAATGGTGTCCGCCGACACCAAATGGTGTCCGCCGACACCAAATGGTGTCCGCCGACACCAAATGGTGTCCGCCGACACCAAATGGTGTCCGCCGACACCAAATGGTGTCCGCCGACACCAAATGGTGTCCGCCGACACCAAATGGTGTCCGCCGACACCAAATGGTGTCCGCCGACACCAAATGGTGTCCGCCGACACCAAATGGTGTCCGCCGACACCAAATGGTGTCCGCCGACACCAAATGGTGTCCGCCGACACCAAATGGTGTCCGCCGACACCAAATGGTGTCCGCCGACACCAAATGGTGTCCGCCGACACCAAATGGTGTCCGCCGACACCAAATGGTGTCCGCCGACACCAAATGGTGTCCGCCGACACCAAATGGTGTCCGCCGACACCAAATGGTGTCCGCCGACACCAAATGGTGTCCGCCGACACCAAATGGTGTCCGCCGACACCAAATGGTGTCCGCCGACACCAAATGGTGTCCGCCGACACCAAATGGTGTCCGCCGACACCAAATGGTGTCCGCCGACACCAAATGGTGTCCGCCGACACCAAATGGTGTCCGCCGACACCAAATGGTGTCCGCCGACACCAAATGGTGTCCGCCGACACCAAATGGTGTCCGCCGACACCAAATGGTGTCCGCCGACACCAAATGGTGTCCGCCGACACCAAATGGTGTCCGCCGACACCAAATGGTGTCCGCCGACACCAAATGGTGTCCGCCGACACCAAATGGTGTCCGCCGACACCAAATGGTGTCCGCCGACACCAAATGGTGTCCGCCGACACCAAATGGTGTCCGCCGACACCAAATGGTGTCCGCCGACACCAAATGGTGTCCGCCGACACCAAATGGTGTCCGCCGACACCAAATGGTGTCCGCCGACACCAAATGGTGTCCGCCGACACCAAATGGTGTCCGCCGACACCAAATGGTGTCCGCCGACACCAAATGGTGTCCGCCGACACCAAATGGTGTCCGCCGACACCAAATGGTGTCCGCCGACACCAAATGGTGTCCGCCGACACCAAATGGTGTCCGCCGACACCAAATGGTGTCCGCCGACACCAAATGGTGTCCGCCGACACCAAATGGTGTCCGCCGACACCAAATGGTGTCCGCCGACACCAAATGGTGTCCGCCGACACCAAATGGTGTCCGCCGACACCAAATGGTGTCCGCCGACACCAAATGGTGTCCGCCGACACCAAATGGTGTCCGCCGACACCAAATGGTGTCCGCCGACACCAAATGGTGTCCGCCGACACCAAATGGTGTCCGCCGACACCAAATGGTGTCCGCCGACACCAAATGGTGTCCGCCGACACCAAATGGTGTCCGCCGACACCAAATGGTGTCCGCCGACACCAAATGGTGTCCGCCGACACCAAATGGTGTCCGCCGACACCAAATGGTGTCCGCCGACACCAAATGGTGTCCGCCGACACCAAATGGTGTCCGCCGACACCAAATGGTGTCCGCCGACACCAAATGGTGTCCGCCGACACCAAATGGTGTCCGGCGCATCCTCTCCTTCGCGGAGGCGATCCCCGGCGCATCCTCTCCTTCGCGGAGGCGATCCCCGGCGCATCCTCTCCTTCGCGGAGGCGATCCCCGGCGCATCCTCTCCTTCGTGAGGCGATCCCCGGCGCATCCTCTCCTTCGTGAGGCGATCCCCGGCGCATCCTCTCCTTCGCGGAGGCGATCCCCGGCGCATCCTCTCCTTCGCGGAGGCGATCCCCGGCGCATCCTCTCCTTCGTGAGGCGATCCCCGGCGCATCCTCTCCTTCGCGGAGGCGATCCCCGGCGCATCCTCTCCTTCGCGGAGGCGATCCCCGGCGCATCCTCTCCTTCGCGGAGGCGATCCCCGGCGCATCCTCTCCTTCGTGAGGCGATCCCCGGCGCATCCTCTCCTTCGCGGAGGCGATCCCCGGCGCATCCTCTCCTTCGCGGAGGCGATCCCCGGCGCATCCTCTCCTTCGTGAGGCGATCCCCGGCGCATCCTCTCCTTCGTGAGGCGATCCCCGGCGCATCCTCTCCTTCGTGAGGCGATCCCCGGCGCATCCTCTCCTTCGCGGAGGCGATCCCCGGCGCATCCTCTCCTTCGCGGAGGCGATCCCCGGCGCATCCTCTCCTTCGCGGAGGCGATCCCCGGCGCATCCTCTCCTTCGCGGAGGCGATCCCCGGCGCATCCTCTCCTTCGTGAGGCGATCCCCGGCGCATCCTCTCCTTCGTGAGGCGATCCCCGGCGCATCCTCTCCTTCGTGAGGCGATCCCCGGCGCATCCTCTCCTTCGCGGAGGCGATCCCCGGCGCATCCTCTCCTTCGTGAGGCGATCCCCGGCGCATCCTCTCCTTCGTGAGGCGATCCCCGGCGCATCCTCTCCTTCGCGGAGGCGATCCCCGGCGCATCCTCTCCTTCGCGGAGGCGATCCCCGGCGCATCCTCTCCTTCGCGGAGGCGATCCCCGGCGCATCCTCTCCTTCGCGGAGGCGATCCCCGGCGCATCCTCTCCTTCGTGAGGCGATCCCCGGCGCATCCTCTCCTTCGCGGAGGCGATCCCCGGCGCATCCTCTCCTTCGCGGAGGCGATCCCCGGCGCATCCTCTCCTTCGCGGAGGCGATCCCCGGCGCATCCTCTCCTTCGTGAGGCGATCCCCGGCGCATCCTCTCCTTCGTGAGGCGATCCCCGGCGCATCCTCTCCTTCGCGGAGGCGATCCCCGGCGCATCCTCTCCTTCGCGGAGGCGATCCCCGGCGCATCCTCTCCTTCGCGGAGGCGATCCCCGGCGCATCCTCTCCTTCGCGGAGGCGATCCCCGGCGCATCCTCTCCTTCGCGGAGGCGATCCCCGGCGCATCCTCTCCTTCGCGGAGGCGATCCCCGGCGCATCCTCTCCTTCGTGAGGCGATCCCCGGCGCATCCTCTCCTTCGCGGAGGCGATCCCCGGCGCATCCTCTCCTTCGCGGAGGCGATCCCCGGCGCATCCTCTCCTTCGCGGAGGCGATCCCCGGCGCATCCTCTCCTTCGCGGAGGCGATCCCCGGCGCATCCTCTCCTTCGTGAGGCGATCCCCGGCGCATCCTCTCCTTCGTGAGGCGATCCCCGGCGCATCCTCTCCTTCGTGAGGCGATCCCCGGCGCATCCTCTCCTTCGTGAGGCGATCCCCGGCGCATCCTCTCCTTCGCGGAGGCGATCCCCGGCGCATCCTCTCCTTCGCGGAGGCGATCCCCGGCGCATCCTCTCCTTCGTGAGGCGATCCCCGGCGCATCCTCTCCTTCGCGGAGGCGATCCCCGGCGCATCCTCTCCTTCGTGAGGCGATCCCCGGCGCATCCTCTCCTTCGCGGAGGCGATCCCCGGCGCATCCTCTCCTTCGCGGAGGCGATCCCCGGCGCATCCTCTCCTTCGCGGAGGCGATCCCCGGCGCATCCTCTCCTTCGTGAGGCGATCCCCGGCGCATCCTCTCCTTCGCGGAGGCGATCCCCGGCGCATCCTCTCCTTCGCGGAGGCGATCCCCGGCGCATCCTCTCCTTCGTGAGGCGATCCCCGGCGCATCCTCTCCTTCGCGGAGGCGATCCCCGGCGCATCCTCTCCTTCGCGGAGGCGATCCCCGGCGATCCTCTCCTTCGCGGAGGCGATCCCCGGCGCATCCTCTCCTTCGCGGAGGCGATCCCCGGCGCATCCTCTCCTTCGCGGAGGCGATCCCCGGCGCATCCTCTCCTTCGCGGAGTGTGATCCTCAAAGCGCCGCTTCCTTCGCGGAAACGAGCCCCTTCACGCCTCAGAAGTTCCGTAACCCGGTTTCCACCGATCGAATTGCGCGGTGGTCCACTGACTAACAAAAGTCCCCAAGACAGCAAAGAACTCCACGCAAGAGAGGATCCCGTAAAATAGAGATCCTCGTGTTTGTTCATAAAAGGAAGAAGTTGTAATTTTGTTTTCATTGTACCAAATAAAAAGGCATTTCTTTTGTTTTGAATTTTGTTGTAGGCCAACGGCCGTAAACGAAGTTCAAACGAGCAATGAATAACAAGTCTACTTTTACCGCGAACAAGCCGGGCGACCATACAAGAGCCAACGGCTTCAACAAAGAAGCCGCCGTGGTCGCAACCGCGATTCGTGATCCCGGTCATTGAGGAGGTCGAAGTTCGAAGTTCGACTAAAAGAAGTACGAGGAGTACCTCTTCCTCGCCCGCATCCACCCCCGCAAGTCCAAGATGGTCTCCGCCGCAAGGAAGACCCAATCGCCTCGATGCGGAGGCGAAAATCCACCACCACCGCCGCCGACTACAGCGACGGTGGTTCTCCGCCCTAACAACGCCAAATCTTCGTAACCCCTATCTCTAGGGTCGATTCCGCCAATGGCGCTGTGACTCTCCAAGAGAGCCCGCCGAGGCGACGCCAACGCCGGCAAAACAAGCCGCCAGCGAAAGAATCAATGGATGGGGTTCGCTATGAAGCGGATCTAAGATCCAGGTTAGCTCAGAGGTTGAAGTCTGAGATTGTAGCCGACTCCTACAGGCCGGCGACAAATGAATGGGTCCAAGTCAAACGGAACCGTTCTACGCTTCAGGAGCGTATCCGGAAGCGCCGCGCACTCCTCGCGCAAGCACGGGCTTTGGTGCAACAAGCCCGCAAGTTGAAGAAGGAGGCGCCAAGAAGTCGCCAACAAATCGTTAGTTTGAAACCCAAGTCCGCCGGCTTCAACTCCGACGAACCCAAAGATCCAAGCATAGCTCGCCAAGAAGTCAATTCCTCGTGCTCAAATCGAAATTGTGAGCACCTCAACAAAGTGGTGTTGGCGCCAAAGTTACCTCCGCTCGCGACTTGAACTCCCTACGGTTAACTCCTCGTCGCCACCAGCAAGCTTACCATCAAGGATCGCCTGGTCCGCTAAAGGAATCGCGGTCACTCCTAATACAGGGGTAGCACCCACAAAGACAAGAAGATTCCTACGCTTTGCATACCGGATTAAAAATCGAAGTCCGAGTCCCCTGAAACTTCATGCTCACATAAGCGGAAGTCAAGGCGAGTTACTTTCGGTAGTTTTGACCATTCTCGGAAGGAGACGCCGTCGTCTGATGACGACGACGTTATACCCGAGAGATCACACCAACCTACGGCAGATTGCTCCGCTACACACACCAACGAGCTGTACTACCGCAGTAAGGGTACGAAAATCTCAAGGATTCCCCTAAATTGACGCAGTCATGCTTGTGCTCCAAGCTCATCAAGACGGTACTCTCGGAGTGTAATTGTTGTCGAGGAACTCCAGAAAGAGTCTCGGTCTTTCAGAGACTTAGCACCAACACGCCAAAACCTAGGTCAAGGAGATTCCGCAGAAGGATGGCGTCCCGAGAAAATGAATTGCCAGAGGTCACTAATAATATGACTGGCAAAGAACCATCGTCAAAGGCTATTCCCAGCGCATCACAACGGTTAACTCGTTTGCGGTCCGGGACTATTCGACGGTCCACCACGATAAGCTCTTGAGAGGGCTACCTTCGAGGATGAAGTATCGACCGGATCGGCAATGGCATCCCACAATACAGCCTTCTAGTGATGGACACTAAAAGCTTTATGATCGCATGCATCGTGGCCAAGATGCTGGATGAAGCGTTGAATAAGCAACGGGAAAACTTCAAACTAGAGATGGAGTTGGCCATGCAGACGATGAGAGAAATGCATGACCAACAGATCCAAGCCTTAACAAAGCATCGAGGGGAATCAAGTCAACACATCGACGTTGATCAAGATGACAGCGACTCAGATCAGGAGGAAGCACCAGAAGATGATAACCCTCCTGAACCACGCGACGCTGCTGCTCATGAGAACGAAGATTAAAGACCTCAAAGCAAAATTAACTCGTTGATTTCCGCCCAAGAGGTGAAGAAGACGGGTATCCCTTGCCCATACCCGAGGGGGTGGGAATCAATCCCATACCCTTCAAAGTTTAACTTAATAAACTTTACACCGTTTGACGGTAAGGGTTCCCCGACGCAACACTTGATTTACTTCAAGTCGCACCTCGGGGTTATTTCTGGCAATGAGCCCCTGATGGTTCGGTCATTCGTTGGCACCCTTCGTGGAGCCGCTTTGATTGGTACCGCCTTAAACAGGGGAGCATCAACAAATGGACGATATGGAGTCCTTGTTTTCCAACTTCTTTGATGACGATACCGAGGTATCCATTGGAACATTACTCGACGGAAGCGTAAGAATGGAGAAACGGTGGATACTTTTGTCGTTTATTCCGAATAAGGCGATGAACCGCCGAGATCCGATAACGAGGAGTTCATCCTCCGCACCGCCATAGTAATTTGTCGATAGACGTGCTCAAGCAATGGGGACGCACCATCCGTAACGTGGAAGGACTTGAAAGTTCGTGGAGAGCAAGCCGAAAGGTTCCTTAAAAGGAAGAAAGCGTAAAGAGGCCACCGGCGCATTTAACACCTAACAAACGTAATTTTGTGCCACGCGGCAAAGGTAAAGCGCCAAAGAAAGTCTCAGACGCTAATCAAACGCTCGAATCGCAACCACAACAAATAGCCGCAAATAAGGCGCCACGTTAATCGCAGCCTCAATGGCGCCAAAGAAACTCGTAATCAAAACCTTCGTTCGAGATTCCCAAGACTTACTCGCTCAAAGATGAGGAAGTTCCGCATTTTCAAGTACCTTCCGAAAATAACAAAATCCAGCTTGCCCCCAATTGTAAACCAAGAGGAGGCAAACAGGTTACAGATCCTGGCATCGCGGCCTACCACGTATGTACATCATCCTACAAAGTTCGCTACCATCTCGTAGATAAGATTCAAGCCTTGATCGATGTTGGAGTCATCACTCCAAAACCTTCTAAAGAGAAGAAGGTGGGGCTAATGCGCCTCTATAAACTTCGATCGGGCCTTTGGATTGGTTTCAACCAACCCCAATTGTGAAGGTAGGAATGAAGATGGTGAATGAAGATCCTCACCGCAACGGAGAAGGGGCTCGCATCGCACACCCACAAAGAAACGGAGAAATCTTTTGGGTCCACCCCGACTTGCTCGAAGACGATCGCTGGACTACATCCTCGCCAAAAGGAAGTCTAAGGAAAAGGCAACTATGCCATGTTGCTTCAAAGAATTCCAGAAGGATGATGAAGTCTTTGCCACAAGGAGTGGACACCTAATACGCTACAAATATCCGGAGACCCCGTGATCCAAACGCCAAGACGCCGCCGAACCGGGTGGCCACTAATCCTCTCACCGCGCGCAGAAAGGGCAACAAATGCACGACCGCCAAAGAAAAAGCAACCAAGCAAAGGAGAAACAACCTCGGTCCAGAAGCTCAATTCGGCAGCCCGATTCAATCGCCCGACAGAGGGATAGACCGAACATCGAAGCCTCCATACCGCTTTGATGTCATGGCCCGCTTGGCAAACATCCCGCCAGATAACTCTTTACGAAGGTTCGATTATCAAAGGAAACCCGAAGCTCTACAAGAAGCTCGGCCGACTCGAGGTGTTTCTCACTCGATCAAGCCAAGTCCGAAGAATCGCCCAACAATGCAACCTTGCGACTAAACACTTACCCCAGATCACCTTTACAAAGGAGGATATGCACTCAAGAATTCCAAGCACGATAGGCCGCTATACTTCACCGTATATTGGTTCTAGCGAAGTCAACCGGATCCAAGTCGATCCGGTTCCACAGGAGCATCATGCCCTTGCGCCATGTATCATCTTGAATCCTCGCCGAAGTCAAGGCCAATCGGCACATGATTTACGGATTTAACACCGGGTCCCGCCCACTTGGTAAAATCCGGATTAAGTGTCAAATGGGGACTTGAAGTCCAAGTCACCGCTATGTTATTGACGCAGACTTCCTATAACTTATTGTTGGGTCGACTCGATTCACAATAACGCTATAGTCCCATCCACTCTTCATCGTCTCAAGTATGTAGACACAAATAATGAGGTCAAGACGGTGGTCGCGACAAACACCGCTTAAGGATGGAGAATTATTTCACCGATTCCTCCTTTACTGTAATGAGTCCTAAATCAATCATCTACCAAGGCACGGACAGCGTGAAGAAGCCGATTCAAGCCGGGCTTGATTATAGCGAGGATTTGTTTTAAATAACATTGTACCCCTTGTAATCAATCTTGACGATGAAGAATCGCCGATGAACATTGTAATTGGCAAATTGCCGATAAAGCAATAAATGACGATTTAGAGTACCCTCGCCTTTGAATGATGCGATGACAGTTTATATAACAATCCAGAGTTGCATCTACCAACTCGGCCATCTTGCTTTATACAAAAGCAATTTCAAGACTCCTTTGGGACAACACTCGCCATCCCGCAAAGATCGAGTATTGAAAAGACTTGGTTTACTAAAAGGAGATGCAGCCCAACGTCAATCATTTCTTAGAAGAAGATGAGGATAACGATGGGCCTATCCTCCACACATGCATATAGTCTAGAAACACCGGGTATCATGAAGAAGTGGGGTACGACTTGACACGAGGGAAGGTCTATGTTTCTGACGAGGTCCTCGAATCCCTCCTAAAGCGCATATGTCCCAAAAGGGAAGCCGATAACTACTACGATTTAGACGAGGATTGGGATATAAATCCTCCTCGAAGATGAATGCTCGTGGATGATCGACGACCATTTACCTGATGAAGAAGACAGATACTGTCCGATTCTTCGGTTTGGGATTCTTGACACTAGCCTCGGAGAAGCTTTCAAAGCTTTGATGTCAAATATGGCTACGATCGATCCCGCTACTATGGAGAATGATGAAGAAATGCCAACATGGGAAGACCCATGGATCCATCAACTCGAGAGCAGCTTTGGGGATAGATTCAACAAAGAGAACCCCCACTAAGGACGCAGGTAGTCCAAGTTAACATGGGTGACGAGGAACGCCCTAAGCTCATAAACGCCGCAATAGTCTTCCTCGAAGAGAAGGAAGAGCTGATTGCCCTAATCGTGGAATACATCGACGGTTTGCTTGGAGCTATGAGGACATGCCAGACTCGACCCTAACGTGGCGACTCATCACCTCAACATCAAAGTGGATGTCAAACCCGCCAAGCAATCGCGAAGACGGTTTCGCCCACAAATATTGCAAGCAATCGCTGACGGTAAAGAAACTCATAGAATCGGATTCATCGAGGAAATTCAACATCCGGATTGGGTGGCTAATATAGTCCCGCCATGAAGAAGAATGGTTCGATTAGGACTGTGGTCGACTACGAGACCAACGCCGCTGTCTCGAAGATGACTTTCCTCTTCCAATCACCGATGTCATAGTCGACAACACGGTGGATTTGAAAGAATGTCGCTCATGGATGGTTTCTGTTACAATCAAATCAAGATGCACCCCGATGATGCCAAGCACACAAAGATTCGTAACTTATCGGTATATATTGCTACACGGTCATGCCGCTCGCCTCAAAATGCCGGCCACATATCACGAAGCAATGACTAAGATTTTCCAGATTATCTCCGAAAACGGTCGAATGCTACGCCGACGACTTAGTCGTAAAAGCCGTGACAGAGGAGATCACATTAAAGATCTTAGAACCGATTTGAGCTCATGCGACTCATCAACTAAAGATGAACCCCGCCAAATCCTTCCTTGGGATGTCCAAGGGCAGTTCTCGGCTTTGTCGCCACCGACAAAGGAATCCACGCCGATCCCGACAAAGTGAAGGCATTCAAGAGTTGCAACCTCCAAGAAATCCGAGAGAACTCGGGTTACAAGGGCGACATGACATCCGACGGTTCATATCGAACCTATCCGGGAAGTGCCAACCATTTTCTAAGTTAAACAAGAAGGGCGGTCGCTTATTTGGAACGACGCCAAAAGCCGCTTGAAGAGATCAAATCAGATCTCGCTAAACCACTGCTCTTGTCGCACCGCTAGCCGGAAAACCGCTCCTCGATCTACGCCAAGGCAACGGATCACTTGTTGCTTTACTCGCAGACGACGACAGCCGTCACGTAACAGCAAGTATTACCCGAGCCAACATTAGTCGGCCGAAGTCTCAGATCCAATGGTCGAGAAGCAAGGTTTTGCATTAGTGTTCGCGATTCAAAATGCGGCACTATTTGGTCGGACAGACGATTTATGTTATCTCTAACGAACCGGTCCGAATATTTATGACCCACCGCCTCAATGAGTTGGCGCTATTAAATGGGCTTTGCTTTTGTCCCAATATGACTTGCACTTCAAACAATAGAAGTCACCAAAGGACAAGCGATTTATGATCTCTTGGTCGCCACCGACAACGGATGCAGCTTGAGTTATAATGATGATCTTCCTGATGAAGTTCACGGTCAACACTACATCGCACCAACAAATATGGCGATCGTACTTTGACGGAGCTCGAAGCTACCAACGTGGCAAGTGCCTCTGATGTTCTAAGATTTCACGGAGTCGGCGCCGCCTTAGTTTCCGGAATCATGTCATGCCCCGTGCTTATTCGCCACCAACCTTGTTCCAATAATGTAGCCAATACAACGCACTACTTATCGGGCTTAGTTTCGCCAAAGAGCTGGGGTAGAATATCTCGCCGCACGGCGATTCACAACCGATAGTTAAGCAGTCCGTGGTGACTACGGTCGAATCCGGATCTAATCCCCTATCATCGATAGTCGTTGAAATAGCGGACTCATTCAAGAATTCTTCATCGAATATATCCCGCCGTAACGCTTTATGCGATGCATTGGCCGCATTAGCGTGATCGCCGCACAACCTTCCGAGACCGAAAGCAACTAGTTACGGCCGACTCACCAACTCTTTGTACCATTATACTAAGAGACACAAGAAGATAAAAGGGTAGTTACCAAAGAAGTGTATACAACCCAAACCAAGTTGGAGCCCCGAGATTGGCGCTTCCTATCATCGACACGCCCTACATGGTATTCTACCGAAGACGGAGGGAGAGAGAGTCAATCCGCTAAGAGCTCCAAGATTCTTTTATGACACTGAAACCCGTGATGTTATATCGCCGAGGGTACGATGGTCTTTACTCCGATGCCTTTCAAACAAAGAGGCGTAAGAGGTCCTTCGAAGCACACGAAGGTGAATGTGGTGCACACCACCGTCCCAAGCTCTACGATCGAATCAGAGAATGGGCTACTTTGGCCCACAATGATTAATGACGCAATGAGCACGCCGAAATGCCACGCGGTCAAATTCACGAAATTATATGCATCGCCTCCCCGAAAGCAGCTTGCATCCTTCGCCACATCCCGCCATTCGAGACATGGGGATGGACGCTAGGGTCCCATTTTTCCGCCATCGCTAAGGGAGATCGGTTTATTCTAGCGACACCGACTACTTCTCCAAGTGGGTCAAGCAATCCCGCTAAAAGAAGTAAAGGCGAAGTACCGCCATTAATTTATCAAACACCATGTCATCTATCGACATGGTGTCCCAAGACGGATCGTGCATGACAACGGTCCCCAATTCATCGCAATTCCTTCATCGTTTTATGAAATTAAGATACAAGATGTCTCGCCGACATTTATAATCCAAAGAAGAAATGGATTAGCTGAGGCGTTCAACAAGACAATTATCAAGATTTTGTCGAAGCTTGTGAAGAATAACAAGCGAGACTGGGACGATAAGCTCGGAGGAGCACTCTGGGCATATCGCACAACGGTACGTACGCCAACAGGAGCTACCCCGCACTCTCTCCACGTGTGAAGCAATTCTCCGCTGGAAATCCAGATTCCGCTCTTCGACGCCTCTTTCAACAGATGACGACCAAGAACAACATCGTAAACGCCTCAAGAGCTTGAGATGTTAGATGAGAAGCGCCTGGAGGCTCAACAGCGCATTGAGTTCTATCAAGCCAGGATGTCGAGGGCTTTCAACAAGAAAGTTCGACAGAGAACCTTTAAGGAGGGAGATCTCGTCCTCGCTGCTCGACGGCCGATAATCCTCACCTCTAAAAAGAAAGGTAAATTTGAACCCAATGAAGGACCGCTTGTAATAGACACGCCTATTCAAACGAGCATATCGCCTCATCACACGACGGCGACCGCAATTAATGCCGATAAATGGGAAGTTCTTGAAGAAATACTACCCTTAGTATCTTCAGGATAACCCATTGTTACGGGAAGTTCCTCAGGGAATATTTCACTCATTTCTTGAGGATAACCCTAAATTGTTGTGTTTTCCTCCAAAATTCTCTCACCGATCAAATTCATTGACGGTGGGCCCACTAAAAATCTCTCTGGTCCAACCACCAAAGAAAATCCCTCTCGATTCCTCTCACTTAACGAGGTCCACTTTCAAATTTCGTTAGCAATCCTATAAAAGCCAAAGCTATCTGCACTCTTCCAAGATTCTCGAGTGGAGACCCCACTCTTAGTTTCTCATCGGAAATAGAATACATTCTTCCTTTCCCACATTCACCGAGATAGGACACATCCTTCCTCTTCAAGCAAGAGATAGAATACATTCTTCCTCTTGTCTTAGATTCTGAGTGGAGATCCCGCCTTAGTTTCGCTTTCAAGATCCTCGGCGGAGATTCCACTTTTAGTTTCTTTCTCCGATTGAAGAAGACACCGAGTTCGATTCGGGCATTTCATCCCAAACCTAAGAAGGATGAAGTCGACGCCAACACGCTGCCGCCGGTTTAGTCTTTCTCCATTGAAGAAGACACCGAGTTCGATTCGGGCATTTCATCCCAAACCTAAGAAGGGATGAAGTCGACGCCAACACGCTGCCGCCGGTTTAGTCTTTTTCCGATTAAAGAAGACACCGAGTTCGATTCGGGCATTTCATCCCAAACCTAAGAAGGATGAAGTCGACGCCAACACGCTGCCGCCGGTTTAGTCTTTCTCCATTGAAGAAGACACCGTGAGTTCGATTCGGGTATTTCATCCCAAACCTAAGAAGGATGAAGTCGACGCCAACACGCTGCCGCCGGTTTAGTCTTTTTCCGATTAAAGAAGACACCGAGTTCGATTCGGGCATTTCATCCCAAACCTAAGAAGGATGAAGTCGACGCCAACACGCTGCCGCCGGTTTAGTCTTTTTCCGATTAAAGAAGACACCGAGTTCGATTCGGGTATTTCATCCCAAACCTAAGAAGGATGAAGTCGACGCCTAACACGCTGCCGCCGGTTTAGTCTTTCTCCATTGAAGAAGACACCGAGTTCGATTCGGGTATTTCATCCCAAACCTAAGAAGGATGAAGTCGACGCCAACACGCTGCCGCCGGTTTAGTCTTTCTCCATTGAAGAAGACACCGAGTTCGATTCGGGTATTTCATCCCAAACCTAAGAAGGATGAAGTCGACGCCAACACGCTGCCGCCGGTTTAGTCTTTTTCCGATTAAAGAAGACACCGAGTTCGATTCGGGTATTTCATCCCAAACCTAAGAAGGGATGAAGTCGACGCCAACACGCTGCCGCCGGTTTAGTCTTTCTCCATTGAAGAAGACACCAAGATTCATTTTGGGGTATTTCATCCCAAACCTAAGAAGGGATGAAGTCGACGCCAACACGCTGCCGCCGGTTTAGTCTTTCTCCATTGAAGAAGACACCAAGATTCATCTTGGGGCATTTTATCCCAAGCCTAAGAAGGGATGAAGTCGACGCCAACACGCTGCCGCCGGTTTAGTCTTTCTCCATTGAAGAAGACACCAAGATTCATTTTGGGGTATTTCATCCCAAACCTAAGAAGGATGAAGTCGACGCCAACACGCTGCCGCCGGTTTAGTCTTTCTCCGATTGAAGAAGACACCAAGATTCATCTTGGGGCATTTTATCCCAAGCCTAAGAAGGGATGAAGTCGACGCCAACACGCTGCCGCCGGTTTAGTCTTTCTCCATTGAAGAAGACACCAAGATTCATCTTGGGGCATTTTATCCCAAGCCTAAGAAGGGATGAAGTCGACGCCAACACGCTGCCGCCGGTTTAGTCTTTTTCCGATTAAAGAAGACACCGAGTTCGATTCGGGCATTTCATCCCAAACCTAAGAAGGATGAAGTCGACGCCAACACGCTGCCGCCGGTTTAGTCTTTCTCCGATTGAAGAAGACACCAAGATTCATCTTGGGGCATTTTATCCCAAGCCTAAGAAGGGATGAAGTCGACGCCAACACGCTGCCGCCGGTTTAGTCTTTCTCCATTGAAGAAGACACCGAGTTCGATTCGGGCATTTCATCCCAAACCTAAGAAGGATGAAGTCGACGCCAACACGCTGCCGCCGGTTTAGTCTTTCTCCGATTGAAGAAGACACCAAGATTCATTTTGGGGTATTTCATCCCGAAACCTAAGAAGGATGAAGTCGACGCCAACACGCTGCCGCCGGTTTAGTCTTTCTCCATTGAAGAAGACACCAAGATTCATCTTGGGGCATTTTATCCCAAGCCTAAGAAGGGATGAAGTCGACGCCTAACACGCTGCCGCCGGTTTAGTCTTTCTCCATTGAAGAAGACACCAAGATTCATCTTGGGGCATTTTATCCCAAGCCTAAGAAGGATAAAGCCAACGCCACACGCTGCTGCCGGGTAGTCTATTCCCTGATAAAAGACGGCTTCACGATTCAACATCGTAGCATTAAGTCTAAGAGAGTTTCATTCTTTTAGCACAACGCTGTGTGTAGAACGGATTTAGATAATCTACATGCTAGCCCAACTCAAACGGTAGTTGGTAAAGGCTCATCAAACCCGCTGAAGGTCGGGGTTGGCTAATAACCCTAAAGTCAACGCCACACGCTGTCGGTTTAGTCTTTTTCCGATTAAAGAAGACACCGTGAGTTCGATTCGGGTATTTCATCCCAAACCTAAGAAGGATTAAGCCAACGCCACACGCTGCTGTCGGACGATCTCTTGCCCGTAAAGAGTACCAAGCCTATGTATTCAATATCATAGCAACAAGTCTAGAAGAGTTTCATTCTTCCAAAGACAACGCCACGCGCGGAACGGATCCGATAATCCGCGACGCTAGCCCAATTCAAACGGTAGTTGGTAAAGGCTAATCAAACTGCTGATGGTCGAGGGTTTGCCAAAATCCTATAAGTATTATGGTTAATTATTTCGATTTAAATAAAAGAATCATAATAAAACATAAAAGAGGATGGAAATATGTTTTATTGATAAACGATCGGTTACACAAATTCTCTAAACATCAAATTTGTAACAAAGAAATTTGCCGCTTTAGCTCGATACTTTATTGTGGAAAGCTTGTTGAAGTTCCTCCCGGCTCGCCCCGAAAGTCTCCTCGCCGCTATTAAGGGTCTTTGCGGTCTCCTCCTCGACTTCACCAGCCTCGCTTTGAGAACTCAAGCTTCTGACATGACCGCAAGAGTCTCCTCCTTGTTGGCCTTCGCCGCCTTCAAGATGATCGACTCTCCTCGCCGCTTGAAGTTCCTGCTCGAGCTCTACTATTCTCGCTTCCAAAGAAATACACAAGACTGAAAATGTCCCACGGAAGATGAAACTTCAGCGACGCTAGCCTCCAAATGATGCACCCGGTCTCACAGATCTGAACTTCGAGTCCAAGAAAACACGCATCACGCCAAGCCGCCAGCGAGCCTCGATATATGAGGCGAGCCCGGCTACTTCAAAATCTTGCGCACCTTGGAGCTTAACCTCCAAATGGTCAAGGTCATCGGCAATAGCTCGGGCCAACTCAATAACCCGCCGTGATCGTGGTTACCCTAGGATCGAGGAATGGTCGAACCGACGAAGAGAAAGCCCGGTACCGAAGTGTGTCTACCACTATGGCCAAATAGGAAAAGAACGAACAAATTTCCACCCGATAATAAGCCGAGATGGATCGCCGCCGACATCAAAGTTTCACTAAGTCACGAAGAGTCGGACAGCCCCGCGAAAAGGAAGAAAAGGGTTAAAACCCCAAAACAAAATCAACATGAGTATTGGCAATGAAGGGATCATACCAGAGAGCCGCCTTGCCCTAATGAAACCGGCAAACAGCCAGCAGGTGGGCGATCAACAGCCTCAATCGGTATCTCAACCCGCATCGCCCGACATATCAACGGTTATGAAGCCGACTCGAGGAATAATAGCCTCAATGTCACCGTGACGAAGTCTCATATCAAACGGAGATATTTTCAATCATAGACGCATTCATTTAAAATTGAATAGTCCTATGATTATCGTGGAGGGAGTTTTACCTTCAAAGGAATCCGCTTCGATATCCTTAGGAATTCCTAACTCAAGCTCAAGATCGCCAGAGGAGGAGCGCCCCGGTAAATCGCGCATCAAATCCTCGAAGTCCTCCATCGAAAAAGCTGGCATAAGAGTGTGAAGTATAGATGAGAACTGCAGGGAAACAAATTTCGTGTCTTTGCAAGTGCTGTCCGTAAAAAAAAAAAATACCAATGTTAGACGAACCCGGATTTTCCAATCCTGGTCCTATGTTGGTATTCCCGGGCTCTCCGTCCATGGCTCCGAGTACTTGCTCCACAAAGCTGGACGCGGCAAAGTCAGGGAAGGGAAAATCCAAATTGACATCCCCACCAAATTCTCCTGCACAGGAGGAAATCGTGAGATTCATAAAAGAGCCGGATAATCATAAGGTTATGGGTTAGCCAAACATTACCCCCATCACCGGCAGAGTCTTCGCTTGTCGAATCCAGGTTAATGGTCTGAGAGGCGTGGCAGATCTATGGACAAGCCTTTCGCTTAAGAGGAACTCCATTATGAGTTTGTCCCCATCGCAGGGCGGACCGCATCCCCGCCCAAGACGTCAAAAGATAGATCAGAGTCAGACTAGGATACTATCGAGGGGAATAATAAGAGTAAAGGAGAGAGTACCAAAGTCCTCTTCATGAGTTACAATCTCCTCCTGGTCATCTCCTGAAGTATCAGCCACGGAACTATGAATTTCCCCATCGACTTGCCCGATTCAAGCGACGCTTTTCGCCGGCTCGAAGGTTTCCCCAATGTACTCGAGGTCAGCCTTCTCAAGCCTAAGGGACTTCACAGAACGAAGTTCCCCGGGCGCCAAAAGCCAACCGCAGATAAATATGTCGACTCCAACTAGGATTATGAGTATAAACTGCTTCCTAATTTGTCGAGAAGTTCCCTAAGAATATTTTCACAAAAAAAATATTCTTAGGATAACTCGATCGACGGATTGCATCGCCGCCAATCAACGCGGCCTAATCCTACTCCAACTAGGATTACGAGTATAAACTGTTTCCTAATTTGTCGAGAAGTTCCCGGAAGAATATTTTCACAAAAAAAAAAAATATTCTTAGGGATAACTCGATCGTACGGATTGCATCGACGCCAATCAACGCGTCGCCTAATCCTACTCCAACTAGGATTACGAGTATAAACTGTTTCCTAATTTGTCGAGAAGTTCCCGGAAGAATATTTTCACAAAAAAAATATTCTTAGGGATAACTCGATCGCACGGATTGCATCGACGCCAATCAACGCGTCGCCTAATCCTACTCCAACTAGGATTATGAGTATAAACTGTTTCCCAATTTAATGAGAAGTTCCTGGAGAATATTACCATGTTCTTAAGGATAACTCGATAATCTTCAATTTCCTCCCGCTGTGGAAAAATTGATTCTGACGAGGCTTATATGGGCTTCAACAACGTTTCTACCTTGGAAAGAACTCCCCATCAGACGCTGCTTCCATTCGCACCGGAGGGCCTACCAATCAGCAATTGAGGACTGGAACAAATCCCAGGAAGAATACCTCCCACTGTGGATGAATACACTCCAACGAGGAGTAATACAAAGAGGACGCTAACCGACGCCGCCGCCGACGGCGATTCACCGATCAACGGTTCGATCCACGAAGATCGCGACGCCACCAACGCTGCACTCGCCGATTAAAGGCTAAAACCCATATAGTTTGAAGTTAATTAACGCCGTAGTGAACAACCCACCGACACGAAGTCAACAACAAATGAACTCAATTAGCTACGCTCAAATTCCAACAACGGTCAAGCAATAAATGCAAAGACAGAACACCCCCGTGTATCCTACAAAGCACCGGAGAACCCGAGAATTGGAGGAATCAAATACCGCAGCCAATCTCAAAAGAAATTTATCTACGGACACCAAATGGTGTCCGCCGACACCAAATGGTGTCCGCCGACACCAAATGGTGTCCGCCGACACCAAATGGTGTCCGCCGACACCAAATGGTGTCCGCCGACACCAAATGGTGTCCGCCGACACCAAATGGTGTCCGCCGACACCAAATGGTGTCCGCCGACACCAAATGGTGTCCGCCGACACCAAATGGTGTCCGCCGACACCAAATGGTGTCCGCCGACACCAAATGGTGTCCGCCGACACCAAATGGTGTCCGCCGACACCAAATGGTGTCCGCCGACACCAAATGGTGTCCGCCGACACCAAATGGTGTCCGCCGACACCAAATGGTGTCCGCCGACACCAAATGGTGTCCGCCGACACCAAATGGTGTCCGCCGACACCAAATGGTGTCCGCCGACACCAAATGGTGTCCGCCGACACCAAATGGTGTCCGCCGACACCAAATGGTGTCCGCCGACACCAAATGGTGTCCGCCGACACCAAATGGTGTCCGCCGACACCAAATGGTGTCCGCCGACACCAAATGGTGTCCGCCGACACCAAATGGTGTCCGCCGACACCAAATGGTGTCCGCCGACACCAAATGGTGTCCGCCGACACCAAATGGTGTCCGCCGACACCAAATGGTGTCCGCCGACACCAAATGGTGTCCGCCGACACCAAATGGTGTCCGCCGACACCAAATGGTGTCCGCCGACACCAAATGGTGTCCGCCGACACCAAATGGTGTCCGCCGACACCAAATGGTGTCCGCCGACACCAAATGGTGTCCGCCGACACCAAATGGTGTCCGCCGACACCAAATGGTGTCCGCCGACACCAAATGGTGTCCGCCGACACCAAATGGTGTCCGCCGACACCAAATGGTGTCCGCCGACACCAAATGGTGTCCGCCGACACCAAATGGTGTCCGCCGACACCAAATGGTGTCCGCCGACACCAAATGGTGTCCGCCGACACCAAATGGTGTCCGCCGACACCAAATGGTGTCCGCCGACACCAAATGGTGTCCGCCGACACCAAATGGTGTCCGCCGACACCAAATGGTGTCCGCCGACACCAAATGGTGTCCGCCGACACCAAATGGTGTCCGCCGACACCAAATGGTGTCCGCCGACACCAAATGGTGTCCGCCGACACCAAATGGTGTCCGCCGACACCAAATGGTGTCCGCCGACACCAAATGGTGTCCGCCGACACCAAATGGTGTCCGCCGACACCAAATGGTGTCCGCCGACACCAAATGGTGTCCGCCGACACCAAATGGTGTCCGCCGACACCAAATGGTGTCCGCCGACACCAAATGGTGTCCGCCGACACCAAATGGTGTCCGCCGACACCAAATGGTGTCCGCCGACACCAAATGGTGTCCGCCGACACCAAATGGTGTCCGCCGACACCAAATGGTGTCCGCCGACACCAAATGGTGTCCGCCGACACCAAATGGTGTCCGCCGACACCAAATGGTGTCCGCCGACACCAAATGGTGTCCGCCGACACCAAATGGTGTCCGCCGACACCAAATGGTGTCCGCCGACACCAAATGGTGTCCGCCGACACCAAATGGTGTCCGCCGACACCAAATGGTGTCCGCCGACACCAAATGGTGTCCGCCGACACCAAATGGTGTCCGCCGACACCAAATGGTGTCCGCCGACACCAAATGGTGTCCGCCGACACCAAATGGTGTCCGCCGACACCAAATGGTGTCCGCCGACACCAAATGGTGTCCGCCGACACCAAATGGTGTCCGCCGACACCAAATGGTGTCCGCCGACACCAAATGGTGTCCGCCGACACCAAATGGTGTCCGCCGACACCAAATGGTGTCCGCCGACACCAAATGGTGTCCGCCGACACCAAATGGTGTCCGCCGACACCAAATGGTGTCCGCCGACACCAAATGGTGTCCGCCGACACCAAATGGTGTCCGCCGACACCAAATGGTGTCCGCCGACACCAAATGGTGTCCGCCGACACCAAATGGTGTCCGCCGACACCAAATGGTGTCCGCCGACACCAAATGGTGTCCGCCGACACCAAATGGTGTCCGCCGACACCAAATGGTGTCCGCCGACACCAAATGGTGTCCGCCGACACCAAATGGTGTCCGCCGACACCAAATGGTGTCCGCCGACACCAAATGGTGTCCGCCGACACCAAATGGTGTCCGCCGACACCAAATGGTGTCCGCCGACACCAAATGGTGTCCGCCGACACCAAATGGTGTCCGCCGACACCAAATGGTGTCCGCCGACACCAAATGGTGTCCGCCGACACCAAATGGTGTCCGCCGACACCAAATGGTGTCCGCCGACACCAAATGGTGTCCGCCGACACCAAATGGTGTCCGCCGACACCAAATGGTGTCCGCCGACACCAAATGGTGTCCGCCGACACCAAATGGTGTCCGCCGACACCAAATGGTGTCCGCCGACACCAAATGGTGTCCGCCGACACCAAATGGTGTCCGCCGACACCAAATGGTGTCCGCCGACACCAAATGGTGTCCGCCGACACCAAATGGTGTCCGCCGACACCAAATGGTGTCCGCCGACACCAAATGGTGTCCGCCGACACCAAATGGTGTCCGCCGACACCAAATGGTGTCCGCCGACACCAAATGGTGTCCGCCGACACCAAATGGTGTCCGCCGACACCAAATGGTGTCCGCCGACACCAAATGGTGTCCGCCGACACCAAATGGTGTCCGGCCGCCAAGAAACTCTCCCTCTTGTTTTCCTATAAATAGTGAGGGGGTGCTCATTTGCGAGGCCGGATTTTTGGAGATTGGATTTTCGATATTCTTGAGAGAGCCCTCGCGAGATCCACGAGCCGCCGACGACGCCCCGAAAGCACCGGGCCAAGCAGCACGATGCATCTACAAACCGCGAGGTGTTTAACTCGTCGGCCATGACGTACCGTGGATTTCTCCTAGTACATCTCACCCGCCCGGCCATCCTCTCCTTCGTGAGGCGATCCCCCGGCCATCCTCTCCTTCGTGAGGCGATCCCCCGGCCATCCTCTCCTTCGTGAGTGTGATCCTCAAAAGGCCAAGCTTCCTTCGCGGAAACGAGCCCTTCACGCTCAGAGTTCCGTAACCCGGCTTACACCAGATCCGAATTGCGCCGTAGTCCACGGACGAACAAAAGTCCCCAAGACAGCAAAGAACTCCACGCAAGCCGGTGATCCCGTAAAATAGAGATCCTCGTGTTTGTTCATAAAAGGAAGAAGTTGTAATTTTGTTTTCATTGTACCAAATAAAAGGCATTTTCTTTTGTTTGAATTTTGTTGTAGGCCAACGGTTGTAAACGAAGTTCAAACGAGCAATGAATAACAAGTCTACTTTTCCCTCGAACAAGGCCGAGACACCTCTAGGTGTCTCGGCTTGGGCGAGACACCACTTGGTGTCTAGGCATTTGGCCGAGCCTCCCCGTGGCTTTTCTCCGGCTATTTTTTGAGTTTGATTTGAGGCTTCGCGGTTTGGATTTATTCCGCCGCTTGCATCGCCGCCCATCGCGACGCGATTCGCTGTTTCGAGTTGGGTTTATCCCATTGTTTGCACACGATTTGTCGCCGCTGACTCCAAATATCGCCGACTCACACTTGCTTCATACGCTTCATCGATATGTCGGCTTGATGCTCGCCGACTTGTTTCACACGCTTCGTCGACTCGTCGACTTGGACGTCTCGTCTATTTGCTTCGCGCGCTTCATCGACTCATCGACTCGCTTGCCATTTGACGATTTGTCGATACGTCGTCGGACGACTCGTCGATTGTCAATTTATCATCGCCACATTATCGGATGGCTTGTCGATTGACCACCCACTGTAACGAGCTATGTCGGGGACTTAGGCAATTTTCAACGCCTACACTCTCGACTTCATGTCGACATTCTTACTGTGATCTCTCAAAGGAACATGTACCGGAACTCATAACTTGGCTCTTGATGTTAGAAGATATCTCAAAACACTAAAATATTAAATAAAATTATACTGCATCACTCATCATGTGTACATAACCATATATACACATATCATACAAGCATGTGCAAAGCAATTGGAAATTCCTAGCATACTTAATTAATTTTATGTTATTTGAGATTAAATAATAATATTAGTCAATTTAAGGTGGACAACAAAGATCTCAACTCGACAATCCAAATGAGACTCCGGAAATAACTCATCAAAATGGTCAAATCAAATCTCACACCTTATAAAGCCAAATTATTATTTATTCTCCCCATTTAAACCCAATATTTTCAAAGCAACTCATTTCAGGTGATTTTACACGATGTTGTCTAATCTTAATTTTTCTATATTACATGACTAAATATCAAGTGAGAAATGTAACACAAAAGCATTGAGGTTGCAAATCCTAACACTCACACTTTACGCATCATCACTCAATTTAACATGCAATATACAAATTCTAAGAGTTCGGTAAAGTTAGATTTTAACTATCCGATGATATTATCTCTTCTCAACGTATCATATCCACATACCCATAGGCTGTCTTGCACCTCTTGCACCCACCACCATCTCAGCTAACAGCTTACCACGTTGATCAAGACAAACGTCCGATATTTAAACTCCTAATTCCCATGGGTTTGCAAGGTAATCAGAAGGTATGTTTATTATTATCAATAGATGAATCATTATCACAAGAGTCAGATATCATATAGCCTATATCTTTGCAAATAAACTCATTTTCATGTTAAAATCAACTTCAGAGAGTTTGGGTTCAAGACTCAAAAATAACGAAAATCGTGATGCACTTTCTCGTTCAATCGATAATTGTGAAACTGTAATACAAAATGTCAAACAAAACTTTGAACACACTCAAAATTTAGTAACAATGGTGTTCACAAAGTTTTATTACCATCAGAGATCATACAAAGAAGTTTCAGAGTAAAACAACTCACAAAATAAAAATAAAGCAGCTGTTAACGTTTTCAAATGTCTGAAATATTGAACCAAACATCTGAATTTCAGACCAAATGTTTGACGATATGAACCAGATGTTTGAACCTCAACAATAGAAACTCAAATCTATAAAAAATACAAAGGCATCTGAAATTCCCGTCCAGACGTCTGAAATCAAAACCAGACGTCTGAAAATATATACTAGACGTCAGAATTTGGTTTTTCAGCAGATTTTCTAGATTTTCAAATGAGGGCTTGTCATATCTTTCTTGTGTCAAACATAGGGATACTTATCTACATGTTTTTAGCATGATATCACGAAACTAATAAGTAGAGATCTCATGTCCTGACCATAAATTCGATAAAAACGCTAATTTATCATCTAGGGTTTGTGAAATCTTGCCGAAATATTGTTGAAACTTTCCATATACATATAAAATGAAAACTAACACATAAGACTATCAAAACCTAGTATATGAAACATGGATCAAAGGTTCTTATTAGATATTTACAGCTCTAGGTTAAAATTTTACAAGCGACCATATTTTTCACCGAAAATTTTGATATAGCTCAAGAATTCTTCAAGGATGAAATAAGATACAACCATGACAGATCAAAATATGTTTGGCACATAGAAATTAAATGTATCTAAGAATCAAAGATGGAAAGAAGCAAGATAGTACTTGCATGAGACTATTTCTACCGAATAGAGATATCCAAGTCGCATCTAACCGACGCCGAAAAACTCTCTTCTCCCTTCTCCATGCTTGGTCGGCCCTGTTTGAGCCAAAATCTAAAAAAATTCTGATCTCTAGGGTTTTCTAGGCCTTATATAGGGACTCTAGGCTTAATGGGGTGACTAACGGGTTGACCACTTTTAACTTAAAACCCATTAAGACTTTTAACACGTAAGCCCTCAGAAAACCTCTATTTACAAAATAAAAATGCAAATATATCTCTAGACTAATAAACAAATGAAACTTCTCATCTCTCATCGTTGAAAAATCAATTTCGAAACTAATTTTTGGTCTCGATGACACAGGGTATTACAACTGATGAGTGTTAGATACCCTTTCTATGTCTGTCGAGAAGTTTTGAGGGAGAAACTTTTCTTCAGGTGGGTAGGATGTTACACCTATGAAATATCAATACGATATTCGTGTCTTTGAGTCTTTCTGTTGGAAATTACATAAATTTAATTTCTATTAATTCATTATTTATCATAAGTAACTCAGAAAAGTATGATTCATTAATTAGATAATCTTTGGGGTGTTTTATGCAAATAGTTTTAGTAGTTTGTGCCGAAGCTGCTAAACTCGAAATGAGTTTCGTGCTAGTTTAGTTTGGTACGTGCCTTCAAAGACTAGCTGTAGAGGACCAATATGTATTTTTATTATTTTTGAAAATCTAAGATTATTTTCTATGGATTATTGTATTATAATGCAAATCCTCTTATTTTCCATGGATTATTGTATTATAATGCAAATCCTCTTACCTTATTGTGAAGACATCACATGTGGTCCCTCTAAGCTTTGAATCAAATTCATGTTGGAAATTATCCAACTTTTGTTCTCGTAATCCAATTATTATGACTAAGCCTTATTGCTTCAGTTTGCAAATGATGCAAACATGAGGGCCTTCTATGCTTAATGTTTATGACCCAGGCCCATGTTTATCTAACAATCCCAGCTAACCTTATTCCTTCATAACACAATTTGGTTGCCGTTCCTTCTCTTGCTATTTTTATTTTATTTATTTTTTATTATTTATTCATTCATTTTTTTTTCTGCTGCTGCGTTTTGCTGCACGGCCGAGAACGAGAGGGAGAGATGAGGAGAGAGAAAAGGAGAGTTTTAGAGATAGATTAAGAGAGAGAGAAACTCTTGGCAATTCCCTCATCCTCTTCGACATGTGGAGTTCAACAACAAAAGCTATAGAGAAGATAGATTGGATCTCGATCTCTATTCAAGGAGGAAAACTTGACTTTCATAGAATGAGTCATACTGCAGGATCTATGTCGTTAGATCCCAAATACAATTTACCACTTGTTCATCTTCATTTGATTTTTGGAATTTATTTACGCACATTATACATAGGTCATGATTTTAATTATGATTTGTGATGTTTAAAACCCTAGAAATTCTTGAAATTTGCTGTAAGGTTTATAGTTGATGATTCTTTGATGTTTTAGAATAATTTTGATGAGATCTAATAGGGTTTACTCAAACACAATCGCTAGTTTTAAAATATCTAAAGCTTTTCACGTAAAAACCTAGTTCATAATTTCCTTGTAGTTTGATCCTAAAAACATGATATAAATATAGCACAAACATATATTTTTTTATTCCTATCATAGTTTATAAGAGTCACGAGAAGATTCGAGGTGAAACGACGAAGGAATAAGGCAAATTAGATCAAAATAGCAAAGAAGGATCTAATCAAGTCGCCTAGTGGGCAACATCGACGCCCGATTTGTAATTAGACGCCTAGTGCTCTAACACCAAACGCCCGAACTTACCTTCGCACGCCTAGTGAGGTAAGGGAAATATTTTTTCGCTTGACGTAAACTTTGTTCTCTGTGTGATTACAAAGACATCCGGTTTGCATGGGGAGACATCCGATTTTTCGCTTAGATGTTTGGTCCGATATTTCAGCCATATTTTGATAAGATTCATAATCAACTCTCTTATGATATAATTAACAACTGATTAGAGTAATAAATAGTTTTAGCTATGTTTAGAGAGTCAATATGCCTAATCGATAATTTAGGATGTTTCTATTCACCAGCTTATTTGGCTTCTTACCATACTTGACTCGATGAGTTTATTTTTAGTTTTTACATATTTTAACACATACTCTTGTCCCGATAAATTATAATTAGTTTGGTTGTCTGTTAAGACCCCACACTCTCTCTTAAGGAATTGACCTACCCTTGACTACAACATGTATAGTGAACTCTTAGGAGTCGCTAGTTGTTCAAAACCCTTATTATTGAGTTTATTTTATTGGGATTTGGATTGTAAACACCTCTATCCAAATATTTGAGGTGAATTATTGTTTAAAACTTTAATTAGAGTTATCTTATTCTCCACAACCCTTTTGAGGTATGTTGACGATTTTTGTGTTTTAATTTCTCAACTGAGTATTTATTTAACAACTAACTTGAGTTGTTATATATTGATAATTTGGAAGTGTTCAGTTATGTTTGAAGAAACTCAACACTTAAAAACTAATGAGGAATTGTACTACTTTACAAATATTATGACTCGAAAGAGTATTTGATTATTAGATAGTGTGGTAGTAGTCCCATGAGGTATCTACACTGTATAATGGATTGTTTTACACTCAAATGACTTAGCACATTAATATAAAGTAACAAATAAACTTGTAGGCAATTTGAATGATTTTATAGTTATCATTACAAGGTGAATAGCTGAATGCTAATGATTGATAGGTTTTGTTAGTTAATCCTTTGTACATATAGATAGCTTTAGTAGCATATCCCTAGACTACAAAGTATTTGATCTCCTAGGTTAGGGATTAAATACATAAGCTACTGGGTGGTTAGTTACCAACCATGATGTCAACGATGGTATATAACACCTAACAAGTTGTGTGGTCAAGGCTCAAGGATTAGGATATAATGCATAACACTCTATGTAGAAAAAGTAATTTGAATAACAATGGCGATGGGGATAAGAATGAGGTGAGTCGCCAGATTAAGGTGAGTTGATTGGCAGAGCACTGAGATGTGTGCCTATTTATGAGTTATGAGCATGTATATATATTACCATCTTAAGCGATTGCACTCGCTATTGCATATCCAAATATGAATGTAATTAAAGATTAATTTTAAAATGATATTTATTTAATGCACTTGTGTTTCAAATTTGCACTTTACTTCATGATTAATATGATGATGTGATATGATGATGATGTCAGAGAGTGGAAGATACCCTCTCGCATTATTAGATATATTGATGTTTATTCTCACATCATTTTCAAGATGTGTTTTTATTATACTTTTAGTATAAGTGTTGACATAATTATTAGGATTTGAGAGGACATGTTTAATAGTGACATTACCTTTATTAAGGTGTGAGGTTACCCTTATCACCACCATAGATTTTATGGTCTACATTCCTAATATTGTTGTCATTTATCGATCTTATCGCTTCTACCATTTTATTTGAGCTTTTATCTTTTGATGATCATTATCTCTTTGAGATTATCATTCATTTGTTTGTATTGATATGTGAATTATAATTCAAGTCTGTTCATTTGGATTCCTTTTCATTTAACAATACTTGTTGAATTCGCTCTGACGGATTGCTTTTGTTTCCCTTCCCGTAGTTAATGTGAACCTGATTGTGAACAAGGGAATGGTTGAGAACATGAATGGTCAGGTATGGATTTTAATGTTAATTTGTTGTTGGTTTTTAATATTTTCACCTTTTTCTCAAAAATTATCTTTTCTGAATTTCACATATTTTGATAAATAAATGAAAATGACTAACAATAATTATAGGCTTAATACATTATTGCAACGTAGTCATCATCGGAGTGATTTGTGCCGCTTGTTCTCCCGATTAAGTCATGGAGGGTGACAAGGGTCCACCCTCTATATCATTACCATGGAGGGTGCTAAATTTCCTCAACATCTCGGCGTGCCAGCTGTCAGCATCACGCATGATCATCTACGGATTCAACTCAAGTCCTAGCAATCCACTGGGAAAGATCCATCTAAGATGCCAAATCAGGAACCACGACTCAGAGGTTACCTGCCAAGTGATTGATGTGGAGACTACAGTTGACCTCCTCTTGGGACGTCCTTGGATCCAATAGAACCTGGCTGTTCTTTTGATGCCTCACCAGTGCATGAAATACATTGATGAGAATGGACTCTCCCAGTAGAGCAGCAGCCCTTCAAAGGTATGATACCTAACTACTGTGCCGATGCTATCCTCTACCTTGGCCTCTCTGGGAATAATGACCCAACTCCCAATGACTCGGAGAGTGGGAATGAAGCTGACATTGAAATGGAAAGTGGCCTTACTTTGAAGCTCAATACTATTATAATAGATGTAGGAGAACCATTAACACTTCCATCCATGTCTGTGGTGAGTGGACTATCAATAACAATGTCAAGTTAGCTTACTCCTTGTCTACTGATAGTGAAGGGGAATCTGATAGTCCAAGGATAAGTCCAGTATAGCTTGAACTCGTAAAAGGGAAGCACTTTCTATACATGCCGCTCAACGAAAGAGGTCAATATTAGGAAACTCTAGAAGATTGGCACCACACAACCCTTATAGTTCCCCCGAGACAAAAGGATCAATTCATTATCATCTTTTAGAAGCACAATCCCAGTGCTCCTAGGCTTCAGAAGGAATCAAATCCTAAAGAAGAAGAAGCGTCGCAACTCACCTGGTACAGCCGCACAACTAGACGGATGATGGAAAACATGGGCTATGATCTAGTGATAGCTCAAGGACTAAATTATGTCAAGGGTAGTTGAATGCCCCTAAAGCCATTTGTACCAAAAGGGATGCCATAGGAAAACTATACTGAGAAATATGCTTCAAGCAACGTGAATCGCCCATAGACGATCAAATCATCCTGCTAAGCTTGAGTCATGAATCTAAAGAAAAACCAATATTTATCAATGCTAGGTTAACCCAAGAAGAGTGACAGGAGTTAGAATCCCTTCTCAGGTCAGAGACAAATAAAAATCCATGTAAGCCTGAGGACGAGGGTCATAAGCTTACTAGTTGCAGAGCTTGAGATCGAGGTTCGCCTAATTGGCGAAGCTCAACTCTCAACCGAGGTTCGCCAAGTAGCTTAAACTCAACTCAACCGAGGTTCGCCAAGTAGCTAAACTCTTTACTCACCGAGGTTCGCCAAGCAAATGGGCCCTTCATCCGCATCGAGGTTCGCCAAGAAGTGAAGCTCTTCATTCACGAGGTTCGCCAAGAAGTGAAGCTCTTCATTCACGAGGTTCGCCACGCAATGGGCTCTTCATTCACGAGGTTCGCCAAGCAAATGGGCTCGTTATCCAACCGGTTCACCCAAGTAGCGAACTTCGCCATTCAATCAAGGTTCAAATACCAATGAAGAGCTAAGATCGCCATCTAACGGCTCAAGCTCGCCATAATAGCAAAGCCAACGACCACGGCGCCACGTATACACGCATGCCAATGGAACCAATAGTGGATATCGCTTATACCCACGCCCACATCAATTAACTCACGCTCTCATCGATTATAGCACACCGCTTGTGTGCTTAATCATATAAATAGTCTTGGACGACTATTGCAAAGGAAAAGTTTTTAGACTTGGAGATTTAGACACTTGCGCAGGGAGAGATCGAAATCTCATCAAGAACCTCTAGATCGCTTATGCTTTGATCCGATCGTCAACGGAAGCAATCTCGACTTGAGCATCGAAAGTGAGGCATCCTCTCGCCACCAAGAACCCATACAAAAGAGAAGTCAAATCAATCTTCTTCCTCTATAATCGAGAATTTGATTGTAACACATTCATTCAATCAATAAACTTTTTCGACTCTACAAAAGATGGCTAATTTCATTGGAGCAACCATTCATTCCGATGAACCGGTGGTGGCGCCGACGCATAAGGTTGCAATTGGAACCGAGGTTCAAACCTTGGTTATTGAATTCGATCGAGTAAGTACGAGGAGTTTCTTTCCTCCGGGCATCTAGCCCATTGAAGACACGCAGTGTCGCCGAAGTCTCGTGATGAGACTTCATCCCCGTGGCTTCGCTGAATCCTCTCGAGCGAACTCGATAATCACCGCCTCTCAAGGACAAGGCTCCAAAAGTTAGCCGCCAGGCTAAGAAGTGGGTTGTTAAGCAACCCAAGTCAACTTCGATGTTGTTAGCTGCTTGGCTTCGCGGCCTCGCTCGCCTCAGGTGAAGACCGGACCTTCTAACGGTCCACTCTCAAGACGCGCTGCATAACGCCACGACAGAACCAAGCTCGCCGACGTGCTCGAAGCTTTGGTCTCGCTGGACGGATTCCACTATCGCCCAAAGAAAGTCAACGAACCTCGCCATCATCACGGGTTCATTCAAAACAAGACAAATGTCGCCTACCGCTAACCTCGCCCACAAGATCTAACGCCGCCACCGCTAACCTCGCCCACAAGACTAACGCCGCCTACCGCTAACCTCGCCCACAAGACGAACGCCGCCTACCGCAAACTCGCCCAAGTGGCTTAACCTCGCCACAACGTGAGGTCCCTCAAAAGGGATGAGCTCGCCCAAGTGGCGAACCTCGCCACAACGTGAGGTCCACTTGAAGGATGAGCCTCGCTTGAGTGGCTAATCTCGCCAAGAACATGAGGTCCTCTAAAGGGACTAACCTCGCCCACAAGACTAACGCCGCCACCGCTAACCTCGCCCACAAGACGAACGCCGCCTACCGCAAACTCGCCCAAGTGGCTTAACCTCGCCACAACGCGGAGGTCCCTCAAAAGGGATGAGCTCGCCCAAGTGGCTTAACCTCGCCACAACGTGAGGTCCACTTGAAGGATGAGCCTCGCTTGAGTGGCTAATCTCGCCAGAACATGAGGTCCCTCTAAAGGGATGAACCTCGCTCAAGCAACGAACCGCCAACATGAGGTCTCCTTTAAACAGACTAACTCCCAGTGGCAAATAACCTCGCCGCCAATATGAACCTCGCCGTAACCAAAGGAAACGCAACCTCGCCAGTTCGCCAAACTCGACTCGTAAAGCCTCTCTCATATGAGGCTCGCTCGTAATCAACGGGGTACACCCACTTCGATCTCCGGATTATCTCACTCGCAAGCTGATGCCGCCAAATGCAATCTCATTGCCGCTGTGGAGAAGCTCATCTCGCGATGCACTCCAATGTTCATCGACACATCAGCTTTTTTTGAGCGACATTCAATTCGCCAACTAGACGGCGGTTTCACCATAAGAAACAAGCGCCCGCAGGGTCATTCCCTAGAGTGACCATTAACATGGTTGGGAGAAACGGAGCAAGACCCCAACAGCAGTCCGAATCGCCCGACTAATATTCCCTGTGGTTACGAGGGCGATTAATCAATAACCGTATTTATCGAGGTACCCGCCTTCATACCGGAGCGCAATTCCGCTCGACATGCATTGACCGGGGTACTTATGAAGAATTTGAGAACTCGCATCGCTACGCCTCAACCTTCAACACCGATTTCGATCGTGCCGTCCTCATGGTCAACGAGAAGAAGAGATGACACGAAGAATTGAAGAGCAACAGTTACTATTCTTGCGCAACAAGAATCTATCAGCGCTTAAAAAATGATGGAGAAACTTGTAGGCAAGAAGAAGATAGACGAAGGAGGATCCAAATCAAGCGAGAAGGCTACGAGGGGATCATGATGTCCACTCGTCATCCGGCGAGTCGAATCCGCTGCACAAAAGAGCAAGATCATGTGTTATGGATTTCCAAAAGCAGCCTTGATGCTCTCAAACCCAAGGGCAATCTAAGGAGTCGGGTGGCGAGGCCATATCCTATAGAATGGGATGATGTCCCGTGATCCTCCAAATTCAAGCCGCTTAACCTAGTGCGCCGACGAAAAAGTTCGCCACAACACATCTACTATTTCCGTGCAACCGGCATATAACGGTAACGATCCTATTATGACCCGATTATTCATTAGCACTCTTAAGGGAGTCGCCGAGTGGTTTCAAGGTTAGAGCCCGGTTCTATCAACTCTGGAAAGATTTGCAAAGGCTTTTATGGCCCGATTTTTGATGATGACACCGAGGTGTCTATGGCCACTTTGTTTGCCGAAAAGCAAAAGAAGACGGAGTCCGCCAAGACTTTCATCAAACGATTCGAATCAATCCTTGCATTCCTGACCAAGTCTCGAAGTTTACATTCATCGCGATGTGCGAGCCAACCTCTCGATTAACATACTTTCAAGATGGGTGCAATTGAAGCACACTCTTGGAGAGACTTGGTGAGGCAAGGCGCAGCAAGTTGAAAACATGCTTAAGAGGATAGAGGCGTAAGAACCTCGTGACTATCGCTCTAAAAAGGGGTAATCGAGCAATTTTATGCCTCAAAATAATCAAGGGGAAGGAGACTCTAGTCAGGAGACTCAACCTTCTTCAAGGCCTTTTAAGCGTAAAACCTAATGCCTCCGATAACCGCCCTATGAAGAAGTACAACTTCAAGGATGATCGTTGTCCCGATCTTCAAGACTTTGCTCAAGATGAACAAGATCACGCTCCTAAATAAAGAAACCGGAGGAAGCTTCAAGGACGGATGATCCAAAATATCAGATGTACCATCGAATGGTACACCATCCGACAGTGGTCATGCTACATCTTGAAAGACAAGATCCAAGTCTTATTAGAAGCAACCGTTATAACTCAAGGGAGGATCGTAAGAAGGTGTCCGCAAACATGGTCGCTCCAATTTGGCGATTTTGCGAATTCCGCGCGTGATGGTGTAAACCGATCCATCAAGCGTAGTTGTGAGTTGTGAACTTCGACCTCCAGCAATGGGAGGTACAAGGTATGGTCCCTTACACTACCGAAAGGCAAAATTATGTGGGTTCACCCCGACTTGTTATCGATGAACAATGGACTTCTTCAAAGTCCAAAGGGAAGACTTGTAACGCCACCTCTCACAAGCATAAAAGGAGCAAATCGTCCCTACCGACAACCTACCAAATCAGTCACACCGAGGTGGAAAAGAGTTCTTAAGGGAGTATTTCGAGGTAACACCCTGTCATGGAAAGTAGACTTTGTATTCATTGCTCGCTGAACTTGTTTACGCCTACGCTGGCCTACAACAAAATTCAAAAGAAAGAAAATTTTCCTTTTATTTAAGGCTTACAATGAATACCAAAGATTACAACTTCTTCCTCAGATGAACAAACGCCGGATCTCTATTTTCCCGATCCTCGCTATGGAGTTCTTGCCCGTGTCGGGACTTTTATTCGGCCCGGACCACCGCTAATTCAGATCCCCGTAGAAACCCGATTCTAGAACTACAGACGAGAGGCTCAAGCCACAAGGAAATGAAGCTCTAAGGATCGCGACTCACGGCGAGAGGATCGCCAGAGCGGTGAGATCTACTAGAGAAATCACAACGCTTATCCCTAAGGGTGATCAGA